>JAURVB010013320.1:0-107045 GCA_033002965.1 Piper betle | reverse complement strand
AAATAGCAGGACGTCCTCCTGGTTTTCTTCTTCCCTTGTTGATTTCTCATTTGATTCTTACGTTTAACATGTTTATGATTTATGGAACATGTGTATGCATGCAACAAAAGAAAAGAAAGGAAAAGGAATTACCCGAGCAAAGGAGGAAAGCCAGCATCTGTCCAAGGAGGAGAAAGATGTAGAAGACACCCTCCCCTACTCCTTTTACAAAGAATGAAATGATGGCTAGGGTTTGTGGAAACACCCTTTCACCGCAATTCCTTTAATCGGGTAACTGGGTAATCAATACGGTTCACTTAACCATTTCACTTAACCTCTTAAATGGGTACATGTTATGATTCGCTTAAATGGTTAGATGGATAAATAATGTGGTCAACTTGACCGACTCAAGTACAATCGTCCGGTTAGAAATTACTTCTCAATTAACCGGGTAATTCATACCTAACTAGCTAACAAAATTTTTTTCCCCACATTTGATTCCCCCGCGTCGAACGTTATTATTATTATTATTTATATATATATATTTATTTATTTATTTTTATTTTTTTCCGGGTCTTTACATCGCAGCTGCGACTAATGATCCTAATTTGAACGAGAATATAAAATTATACATAAGTATAATTTTATTCGAGTAGGAATGCATGCAACTAAATATCTAATATATGTATCATTTCCAAAAATATTAAATATTAAATTATCAACAAATCTAGTAAGATAATTAATTATTCCCGTGATATAATCATTTAAGTCCTACTTCACATTTTAAATTAATTATTTAAATCATAATTAATACTTAACAATGGATAAAATAATTATTACAAATCAACAAATATTTAATTTTCCTTTGCGATGATAATTACATAAACCCGATCTTGATGATTTAGTTTACGGTTATAATTTTTAATCGCTAATATTATTTATAGCAATTTAATTAATTAATTTGATCAATTAAATTATTTAAAATAATTTTTATTATTCAAAATATTATTAATACAATTATTTTAAAATTTTTGACTCAATAAAGTTTCGAATTTTATTTATTTTCATTATTCTCTTTAGGTTCGGCCCTAGTGATTGCTATATAGTTTAATAACACATTTTCCACATTACTTACTCGTTATTAAAATAATCATTTTATTTACCTAATAATAAATTTAACAACGTAAAGGTAAAATCGTTATTTTATTAATCACTTATAACCGTCCGATTTAATTTAATCGCTTTTATTACGCCGATTAATTATCAACAGTTTATCATTACTATATTTTTATTACTTATGTCAATGACGACTTCGTCCAATAATTAATTAGTTTAGTTACTTTAACCCACAACCCATTAAAATAATTATTTTTTATGATTTATTACGAGTTCGAATTACTTTTTACTCGAGTCGGTATCGAGTTAGATGTTATTTACGAGTTGGTATTATTATTTACAAGTTTGCCACCTAAGGTAATTTTCTTCTTCTTCTTCTTCCTCGGCGCCATTCCCTATTCCCAACTGCAGCCGCCCTCCAACCGCCGTTGGCAATCGTCTCCGGCAGCCGTCCACCGTCGCAGCCCAAACTTGCCATGCTATTGAGGTGTCGCCCCGGCCAACTCCGGCCACCTTCCAGCCGCGGCGACGCCCGCATCGCCTACCTAGTTGCGCGCTCGCATCGGGGATTCCATTGCTGGCGAGCGTCGCCGCCTCAATTGGGTGGTCACCTCGACACCCTAGACCACCTATCTACCTTCCCCGGCCATATTGGAACCCATCGCCACCTAGGACGACCGAATTTCTTCCCCCACCGCCAGCGCCCCTGTTTTCGCCACCATCCTCTGTTTTTGGCCATTTACGACCCTAGGCCGACATCCACACACATGAGATTGACCCTACACTGATCGACGAAGAGAGTAGGATCATTTCTAACTTCGGAATGACCATCGCCACTGATTCCCGGTGAAACCTCGCCTATGCTTACCCATCTCGCTGAAACAGGGAACTCGTCGGTATGTATGAGTTGCCCTAGCCTTAGCTTCTTCAGGCAACTAAACAATTAAAGTTTCTTCAATGGTCTTTACAATCTCCCCAACTTGGAAATATTTCATCCCTGAAATATCATAACAAGCAATAGAATAAGTATGATTAACTTTATTTATTTCTTCGGGATCAGTTCATGCCGCTACAATTATAAAACTCTTATGCCACAAACAGGCTAGGGTATTTCCTTGCTATTTCTTGTTCAGTCTCCCATGTAGCTTCTTCTGACCCCTGATTTTTCCACAATACTTTTACAAAAGGAATTTCCTTGTTCCTGAGTGTCCTTATTTCTCTTACCAAGATGCGGATCGGCTTTTCCTCATAGGTTAAATTTAATTGTAGCTCTAAGTCTTCAAAATTGGTGATGATATGATCCTCATTCCGTACGTAGTTCTTTAGTATTGACACATGGAAAACATTGTGTACTCCAACTAGGCTTGGTGGCATTGCTAATCTATATGCACAATTCCCAACTCGATCTAGGATTGGAAATGGTCCTATGAATCTTGGCTTCAACTTCCCTGATATTTTAAATCTGATCACTCCCTTCGTAGGAGATGTCTTTAGGGACACAAACTCCCCAACTTGGAACTCTAGGTCCTTCCTTCGAGTATCAACATAACTTTTTTGTTGATCCTAAGCTGCCTTAAGTTTTTGCTGAATGAGTTTCACCTTTTTAGTTGTTTCTCTCACCATCTCTGGCCCGACTATAACTACCTTGGTCGACTCCAGCCAGCACGATAGAGATCTGCAGGGCCTACCATATAAGGCTTCAAATGGTGCCATCTATATACTGGCTTGGTAAGAGTTAATGTAGGTGAATTCAGCTAAGACTAAGTGTTTCTCCCAGCACCTCCCCAGTCAAGAATGCAAGCTTTTAACAAATCTTCCAAAGTTTGAATGGTTCTCTCACTTTGACCATCAGTTTGGGGATGATATGCTATACTCAACTTAATTTGAGTTCCCATGGCTTTTTGGAAAACTTCCCAAAAATGTGAGGTGAATAGGGGATCGCGATCGGAGACTATCTCCTTTGGAATCCCATGCATTTTGACAATGTTGTCAACAGATAATCCTGCCAGGTATTCCGCTGTTCTCATTGATTTCGTGGGGATGAAGTGAGCTACCTTAGTTAGTCGATCCACAACTACCCATATGGAGTCATGCTTCTGTTGAGTTCTCGGGAGCTTTGAATAAAATCGCATTTGACACACTCCCATTTCCACGATGGTATTTCTAAAGGTTGCAATAGCCCTCCAGGTAGTTGATGTTGGGCTTTGATCTGTTGGCAAGTCTGACACTTAGAAACAAAATCCACTACATCCCTCTTCATCCCAATCCACCAGTAGGTTTGCTTTAAATCCTGATATATTTTAGTAACTCCAGGGTGTATTGAGAACGTTGAGTGAAGAGCCTCCTCCAAGGTATTCCGCCTCAGTGCATTATCCTTGGGTACACACAACCTTCCTCTAAATCTGATCACACTATTTTAATCAGCTACAATGTCAGGAATCTTGTCCAACATTTTATTCAGCTCCTCATCACCCATTTGTGCTAGCTTCACACGATCAACTAAATCATTGGAAACAACCAAATTTGCATGTAAGCCTATTAGTTGCTCCACTGGGTTGATAGCTACTACTTCTACTGACATGGCCAAAAGTCTAGCTAGCTGCTGACTTTTGTCCCCTTTACCCTTCCGACTCAACACGTCGGCAACCACATTTGCTTTCCGTGGATGGTATAAGATTTGGAAGTCGTAGTCCTTCAAATATTCTATCCACCACCCCTGTCAAAGGTTAAGGTCATTCTAGGTGAAGATATACTCCAAACTCTGGTGGTCAGTGAAGACTTCGAATTGGGCTCCATACAAGTAGTGTCTCCAAATCTTCAAGGCAAAAATCACTACTGCTAGTTCCAAGTCATGGGCTGCATAATTTTGCTCATGAATCTTCAATTGACAAGAGGCATAGGCCACCACCTTACCTTCTTACATAAGGACACATCCTAAACCCAACAAAGACGCATCGTTGAAGACTAAGAATCCTTCATTACCATTTGGCAGTGTCAAGACTGGTGCTTTAACAATTGGTGTCATTCCATGTGCTAGGTCAATGGCAACCTCCACTGCCCGCTTAGGAGGTAACCCTGGAAGTTCGTCTGGGAATACACATATTCCTGGACTGAATCCTCCCCCGAACCAAATTAGTGAATGCCAGTGCTTTCTTCTGGACAACGGGCTCTGGAAAAATATTGTCCATTGAAAGCTGCCACAAATTCCACCCACGCGATGGAGGAAATCTCACGTCGATGGAAAGTTGTTTTCTCCATGGATTTCCTCCAGTAAGATGCTTCCTCTTGAAGCATGCATGTTGCCAATCTCACTTGATGACTTAGGTTTATTAGCGAATACATTTGTTAATTAATAACACAACACAATGGGAAAAGATAATTATTGGACTTTTCAACAAGGAACTTGAGTCATAAAATGTGAACTTGTGGGAAACATGGCTCTGATACCACCTGTAACGACCCGTCCAAACCGGACTGGGTGTTACTTAAAAATATAGGTAATGTACATATAACAATGTAGAACATGAATTGAAATACAACAAATATGTCTTGCAACATATAATATGAATCATAACAATAAATCTTGTTCTCTAAAATATAAAATAACTGTGCTACAGTCTCGGATCGTTTCCCATAGCCAACTTTATTATCGATTCACCATACCTGGGTTGGTAAAAGAACTACCAACTACACTTCTATTCTTTAGTCCCAAAGCTGCTCACCTGCGGAGGCAATTCTGCGTTAGTGATAAAACCACTAAGCCGCATAATTAAATGAAACAAGGCAATATAATCCCTATTATAATTTCACTCATTATTATTATTATTATTACAAAAGTAAAGAGTAATTATCCCTCGGGTCATTCTGAGATTAGTAATCTGCCTATAAGGTCATTCTGAGATTAGAAAATGTCTCCCAGCTCATTTTGAGATTAGGTGGTCTCCCAAGTCATTTTCAGATTAGTCATGGTCTCCCAGTTCATTCTGAGATTAGAAATCGTCTCCCAGCTCATTCTGAGATAAGGTGGTCTCCCAATTCATTTTCCCCAATTCATTTTGAGGTTAGTCATGGTCTCCTAGTTCATTCTGAGATTAAAACATTGTTTCCCAGCTCATTCTGAGATTAGGCGGTTCCCCAATTCATTTTGAGGTTAGTCATGGTCTCCCAGTTCATTCTGAGATTAGAAATTTGTCTCCCTGCTCATTCTGAGATTAGGTGGTCCCCCAATTAATTTTGAGGTTGGTCATAGTCTCCCAATTCATACTAAGATTAGAAAATTGTCTCCCAGCTCATTCTGAGAATAGGTGGTCCCCCAATTTATATTGAGGTTAATCATGGTCTCCCAGTTCATTCTGAGATTAGAAATTTGTCTCCCAACTCATTTTGAGATTAGGTAGTCCCCCAATTCATTTTGAAGTTAGTCATGGTCTCCCAGCTCATACTGAGATTAGAAAATTGTCTCCCAGCTCATTTTGGGATTAGGTGGTCTCCCAATTCATTTTGAGATTAGTCCTGGTGTCCTAGTTCATTCTAAAATTAGTAATTATCTCCCAGCTCATTCTGAGATTAGAAAACGTCTCCGAGCTCATTCTGAAATTAGGAGGTCTCCCAATTCATTTTGAGATTAGTCATGGTCTGTAACACCCCAAATCCGGTTCACACTCGTGAACCGAACCGGCATGTTACCAGCCCCGGTTAGGTTGGCTAACCCGAACCTAACTCATACGGATCCAATCTCGGCGTCTTAAGATGTAAATACGACTTGTCATGCATGGATAAATTCATAAAACCCTAACATGATACTACATGGATGACATGCAACCTAAATTTCACACCAACACAATTACAATCAAAATTTGTAAAAATTATAAAATGAAAGGGACAGAATTTCCCCTAAAAATGCAATTAGGGGCCACCCTGTCAAAATCGTATATTCAAACATATATACGTATAGCAACGATAGCATTCACACATACTTCTAATCTATTATTATATTCATCATTCTCTGAACTTTGGGTCCTAACCCATCACACTTTTGCTGCGCTACTCTGATCATTTCACATTCTATCATGTCTCATGCATTTGAACATGTCATTCACAATATAATAACATAATAACACAAAATTAAACATTCAGAAATCTAACATGTGTGTGTGTACAAGACCTCATTGCTCCTCCGTCCAAGCTGGCTCCTCCAACTCGTGATTATTACCTACATATAGTATAAAAACACGTCAGTAACAAGTGTTACTGGTCCGGAAAATAAAATAACTATAACAAGCTGGCTATGAGAGCAAACTCTCATATGAAAGAAAACATCATACTCCACGTGAACACTCTGAAGGGCACTACTGAGGAGCCACTGGGCTGCAGACCCGGTAGCATCCCGAACTTACTGCTGCTGGTACTATGCCGCTCTCGGCACTTCTTTTTCAGTACTTCTCGTGAAACTTTATCCTAAGCCCTCTCCTTACCTCCATATTTCTCCTGGCCTTGAGCACGAAGGCCGAGTACTCTCAGGCAGTCGCCTTTAGTACCCTTTGAACCACAAGTCCGGACATGCGCTGTACTAAACAGTACCCGTAAACCTCCACGTTCTCCGGGTGTGAGGAACTCAAACGCGGAGTTATCAGGATCCCTCGGGAATGGAACAGTCCGCTGGCACTAATCCAGAGCCCGCTTTGACTGTCACGGCATCCTCTGCATGGTACGTGCAGTCGATTTCTCCATCTCTCGTCTCACAGAAACACGAAAACTATATATATATAGGCTTGGGTAGGGAGTTACATAATAGGCCCGAAGGCAACTTTTGGTGGATCTTGTTTTCGAAATCAACCTCGAGGGATCTCATCCTCGAGGGGTTATTAATCCGGAAAATGTTCGATTAAATGGCCCGAGTTAAGTGGGATCCGATAAAACGCCACTTAACCCGTCCTGCAGACAATAAATCAAACATACAATAGAAAAGATTAAAACAGACGAGTCCTAAACGGACCTGGTAGAAGCTCCAAGCGTGTCATCGCGCCTAGGCGGCGAGCTCCTACTCCGTACCTACACATCAAAACTAAATACTAACGCCCGCTAACTAAATGATGCATCAAACTCAATAACATCACAATCACAATGCAAGCATCCATCAACATAACAATCAGAAAATCATAAAAATTAATTAATCCGAGCTCATCCTATTCATACTAATTTTATTACGTGTCTGTAACTTATGTCGTGGTCACTTATCATGCTCTGACCTGATCTACTTCATTAGATCACTTACTCTTCACTCACACTTAATCTCATCATGCAACTCATCGTTTCATCCATCATTAAACATTAATCACATCAATAATCATAAATATGAAAATAATTCTACCCATCCTATTCCTACCAATTTTATTGTATTTTCCTAAGTTACATTACTCGATTAGCATGCTCAACTCGATCTACCTCATTAGATCACTTACTATTCATTCACTAACAATCTCATCATGCACATCTTTACTTTATTCATGGTCAAGACATTAATCATGATAATTAATCAACCCTAGCACGCTATGCTAACAATTATCATCAATTTTAAATAATCAAATCGGAGGTAATTATACCTCACGTCGTCGGCAATCGGCGACGGCTAGGGTTCCGTCGCGCGTCTCGGAGCTCAAATTCGGCGCTCATCGGCGTCCGAAGCTCGATCGGGCTCCACCGGGTGAGCCCCACGGAAGATCCGGTGAATTCCGGCGAATTCCAGAAATTCCAATTTTCCGGCGGTTTTCCGGCAGCTGCTGGCGGTTTTCCGGCGACTTCCGGTGGTTTTCCGGCGACAATTGCCGGTGGTATCTACTAGCTGGATAGGGGTCATGTAGGGTACCATTGGAACCGGCTCGGCGAGCCCGACTCATCTACAAGGTCGATGAGGCCAACGGAGGTGGCGGCTCGCCGGAAAATGCATAAAACAGAGGCCGGTCGTGGTGGTGTGGAGATCCGGCCGGGATGGGCGGCGCTGGCCTCCGTTCCGGTCGGGGAGGGTCACTGGGTGGTCGCTGGTGCTGAGGCGACCACCTGATCGTGGCGGCGACGGTCGCCGGCGGCGAAATCGACGACGCGACCAAAACTTAGCCGCGGCGCTACGCACGGCGATTCCGGCGTCACGGCGGCCCGATTGGGGCCGGACCTGGTCGGGGCAGCATGGCGACGCCGTGGCTGGGCTGGGCGGCGTCGAACGGCGGCCAGGCGGCGTCGGCCGTGGCGGCGGTGGCGCGCGAACAGGGGCGGCGCGATGGTTAGGGTTTGGGCGTGGGGGAGAAAAGGTCGGGGGTGGAGAAGAAAGGGTTGGGTGGCAATTTCGTAAATAAGACTTGACTCGTCTCCGGCTCGAGTCAAGTATAATAACTAAGTCGTATTAAATCCTAAAAAATCCATAAAAATCGGGAAAAATCCTGTAAAATCAAATAACACCAAAACATCATAATGATATGCTCTAAAACTATCAACCCACCCAAAATGCCCGTAACGCGTCCTAACGCGGTAAACGGCCTAAAACTAATTCTACGATCCACTATATATAAAAATAAAAAAAATGACTGGCATACTCTCATATATCTGATAACTCATTCTGTTCTGCTGTGTTCATGACGTTATCATCATATACTTGGGTACGCATGACCCTCATAGCTCATACACGCGACTGACATCGGCTCGGTACACGTGTCCTGAAACTGACTCAACTCGAAAAAATAACGGTCGACCCGACCGGTTCTGAATATAAAACCCTAACTCGAATCGTGGGTTTTACATGGTCTCCCAGTTCATTATGAGATTAAAAATCGTCTCCTAGCTCATTCTGAGATTAGTGCCGACAAAGGCTACTAATTTGGGAAAATACAACACTTCATATAGTTATACCAGTTTGAGAAAATATAACATTTCAAATAATTATACGGACAATATAACATTCCAAATAATTTATGGACAATACAACATTCAATTAATTGTACGGACACACATAGTAATTTTAAAGGTGCGGCCTCGTGTCGGACTGAGTCAATTCCTTGACCCCGATTGCGTTACAGCGCATGGTGGTCGAATCTGGGCTCAGGCCAACCAGGGCTGCCAACAAGGGAAAGTACAACATTTCAAATGATTATACGGACAATACAACATTCCAAATAATTATACGGACAATATAACATTTCAAATAATTATACGGACACACATAGTAATTTTAAAGGTGCGGCCCTCGTGTCAGACTGAGTCAATTCCTTGACCCCGATTGCGTTACAGTGCATGGTGGTCGAATCTGGGCTCAGGCTGACCAGGGCTGCCAACAAGGGAAAGTACAACATTTCAAATGATTATACGGACCTGGATATTTCGAACTCGCAGCTGCGACCAATGATCCTAATCTGAACGAGAATATAAAATTATACATAAGTATAATTTTATTCGAGTAGGAATGCATGCAACTAAATATCCAATATATATATCATTTCCAAAAATATTAAATATTAAATTATCAACAAATCTAGTGAGATAATTAATTATTCCTGTGACATAATCATTTAAGTCCTACTTCACATTTTAAATTAATTATCTAAATCATAATTAATACTTAACAATGGATAAAATAATTATTACTAATCAACAAGTATTTAATTTTCCTTTGCGATGATAATTACTTAACCCTGATCTTGATGATTTAGTTTACGATTATAATTTTTAATCGCTACTATTATTTATAGCAATTTAATTAATTAAGTTGATCGATTAAATTATTTAAAATAATTTGTATTATTCAAAAATATTATTAATACAATTATTTTAAATTATTCGACTCAATAAAGTTTTGAACTTTATTTATTTTCATTATTCTCTTTAGGTTCGACGCTAGTGATTGCTACCCGACTATAGTTTAATAACTCATTTTCTACATTACTTACTCGTTATTAAAATAATCACTTTATTTACCTAATATTAAATTTAATAAGGTAAAGGTAAAATCTTTATTTTATTAATCACTTATAACCGTTCGATTTAATTTAATCGCTTGTATTACGCCGATTAATTATCGACCGTTTATCATTACCATATTTTTATTACTTATGTCCATGTCGACTTCGTCCAATAATTAATTAGTTTAGTAACTTTAACCCATAACCCATTAAAATAATTATTTTTAAAGATTTATTACGAGTTCGAATTATTTTTAACTCAAGTCGGTATCGAGTCAGGTGTTATTTACGAGTTGGTATTATTATTTAACTCGAGCTGTGTCGAGTCAAGCATTATTTACAAGTTTGCCACCCAAGGTAATTTTTCTTCTTCTTCTTCTTCTTTCTTCTTCTCCGGGACCATCCCCTATTCCCGATAGCACGCTCCAGCCGCCGCGGCAATCGTCTCCGGCAGTCGTCAATCGTCGTAGCCCAGACTTGCCATGCCATTGCGGTGTTGCCCCGGCCAACTCCGGCTGCCTTCCAGCCGCGACGACACCCGCATCGCCTGCCTAGTGGAGCACTCGCGTCGGCAATTCCACAGCCAGCGAGCGTCGCCGCCTCAATTGGGTGGTCGCCTCGACACCCTCGACCACCTATCTACCTTCCCTGGCCATATTGGAACCCGTCGCCACCCAGGACGGTCGGATTTCTTCCCCCACCGCCGTCGCCCCTGTTTTTGCCGCCATCCTCTGTTTTTGGCCATTTACCACCCCAGGCCGACATCCACACACGTGAGATTGACCCTACACTGATCGACGAAGAGAGTAGGATCATCTTCCGACGTCGGAACGACCATCGCCACCGATTCCCGGCGAAACCTTGCCTGTGCTTACCCATCTCGCCGAAACAGGGGACTCGTCAGCCAAATTAAACTTTAATTTCTGTTTAGTTTCTTTCTTGTTGATTTTAAACTTTAATCCTCACGATTATAAAGCTTATTATCAACTTGAAATATGTATGCAAGAAAATTAAGAAGAGGGAGATAGAAAGAATACCTAAGCAAGGAAGAAGACACGCCGGTCAGGAAGAGGAGAAGAGAATGCGAATGAAGGCTAGGGTGGAGGACGTCCTTTATAAAATGAAATGACGGCTAGGGTATGTGGAAACACACCAACACCCATATTTTATTCCTTTAACTGGGTAACCGGGTTAAGAATAAAATATTTAACTGGGTAGACTTAACCTGGTAGAGAATATAATATAATAAATATTAATTCTCTAACATTCGATCCTTCCCTGTCTTAGCTTCTTCAGCTTTGTTTCCCTCGTTGAACACTATGTGCGTAACCTTTTTATGTTCGGTTTAGTCACGTCCAGTAGAGTCTAGTTAGTCCATAGGACCAAGTCCCCCGTATGTCTAATCACTTTTCGTGTTTTGAGGTCCTGTTTGTTTCACGTATTTTCGGTGGAAAAACCTAAAATAATGCAAATGAGGACGGGACGCAAAAGGCATCATGCTAGCGCCCTCACACCTAGACAAAGTTTAAATTTGACACTCAAATTCAAACCACAGACGCCAAGATGTTGTCAAAGCGCCCTTAAACCCTGTGACTTATCTTATTTTGTGAATTTTTTTTCCATGTTGTATTTATTTATTTATTTCATAAACCACCAAATCATTTCCCCCTTTTTTAAAAAATTCAAATCCCAATCACTTATGCCTATGACATCACCTAGTCAACTACCCTCTGTCACGAAATAAAACCTGAAGTTATATGAACTTGTATGATTCAGGATAAGTTAATTGATTGTTGTTGTGCCCGTGTGTTTTTTATATCATTACATTATTATTGTGAGGTAGACACACTTTGGGGCACTCTAACCATCGTCTGAAGGGTATAAGCCTCAAAGTCCCAGAACACAATGAGGAGCTTACCAAGTACACGAAACATATATGTTGTAGCTCTGTGTATGTGTGTGTGTGTGTGTGTGATAAAGAAACGTGAGTAGGAGGAACATGCGATTCACACTACTTGAAGACCCATGTAAAGTTCAGGTGTTAGGGTTTGATGCCCTAGCATCTGCTGATGTTGTGTTTAATTATTTTATACTTTTTTTGTACATGTTAGGTATGTAAAATAGGTAACCACGACCATCGTTTAAATTCTTCGCATTCATTCGCCTGTAAGAAATTAATAAATGTAACGAATCACTTGAACTAGGTAGTAAGAAAAGGTTCATGTCACAACATGTAACCTCAAAACTGTAGCGGGGGTGCACCTCTTATATAGTAGTAATTATAAGCATTTTTAAAGTCACCACTCATAGACGCAGGGAGGTTCTGCCTCTGTTGCGACTAGAGGTGATTAGCTAGGATCCTTAAGTTTAAGAGTTCTTATATGCTAGTCATGCAGATGTGATGAAACCTGTAAGGTTGCCCATCATAAGAATCCTCGAGGGTTGAGATTTGTTTTCATAAAGTTTGTACGATAATAATCTAATGAATAGTTTTTTCAAATTATGACATCGTACTTCAGTTTGCTCTCGGGCCGAAAAATGAGTGTTATAGACACCAACTCTTGACTCACTTAAATCCGACTATGGGAGAGAACGACTATGGGAGAGAAATAACTGTGGTGGCATTTTTGTAACTAAAACTTAACTCGTGTCCGACTCGAATAAAAAATAATAACTAATTCAAAATAATTTTAAAAAAATCTAAAAAATATTAAAAAAATATCATAAAATATAATATACATAATAATAGCAAAATGACATCAATATTTAATTTTTATATATTTATTTATGAGTTGTCAAATTATTATATATGACTGATTTGGACCGATTCAACTTGACCGATTCCTGTCCGATTTAGATCGATTTTGATTCCGATTCCGACTCTCTGGAAAATCGATTCCAATTCCAATTCCGATTTATGCAACCATGCTTACATCAACAATAACATCTCAAATAATTGGCAACACTAACGAATCAGTAAATAAACACTTAGCACATAAATCAAGAAAAGAACAAGAAATAAACAAATACATATATTAATAAAAGCTAAATAAATGAAGGAATAACAAATAAAAATAATAGGTGTACAAGCAAACATCAAGTTGATAATAAATAACAAACTAAACATGTATGGAATAAATAAGTAAATAAATAACGAATAATTAAATAAATAAACAAACAAATAAATAAACTCATGAATAAATAGATAAAAAATAAATAACTAAAAATAAATAATACACTAATCATGAATAATAATAATAATAATATAAATAACAACTAGAAAAACACTTGAGTAAACACGAATAAATAACACATGCACAAGTAAATAAATAAATAACACACAAATAAATAAATAAATAAATAAAAGTAATGAATGTAGATCATAGTAACAATAAGTTAATATACAAATAAATAATAATAAATATTCATGTAATATATTTCTTATTATTTTGTGCTCGATCGGATCTAGATTTGCTAAATGGGGTTTAGGTCGCATTCCGGTTTAAATTAAAGAGTGCATATTTGAGTTTGGGTTTCAGGTCATACAATATTCGGGCCGGACCGATCCATTGACGACAGTAAGTTATATGTGTATAAGGAAATTCTATTATACTACGAGTGTCGGGGCATTGCACAGTTTTTCATTTCTAACGAGGCTAGAGCGATTCGTGACTACGTCGGCGGTGACATCTTCACGAGAATTAGTCCCGCTCTTCTTTCTATCACCAACCATTGATTAATTTATTATCTTCTTTTAGATGAACGCTACCATAAATTTGTAATCAGTGGGTGATGGCATGAAATTATTATTGGTTGCCATGATCGGACGACGCTTATACTAGTGGAGGCAGAGAGGTTTGCTTACAATTAAGGAAGAGTGATCCACTGATCTACAGAAGAACGCCAAATCTACAACAATGGCGAGCATTCCCCTCATGACTCCGTACAGAATGGGCAACTTCGATCTCACTCACAGGTCATTTTTTCCCTATTTGGTGCCTCATCCATTCAAATTAACTACCGGTTTGCATACTTCATTAGAAAGTTTTGATTCTTTATTCAAATTGATTAACAGTCTTGTTCGGTGGAATTCATGAAAATAACAGAGTGGTTTTGGCTCCACTGACAAGAAATAGGTCATATGGCAACGTTCCCCAGCCGCACGCCCAACTTTAGTACAGCCAAAGAGCTAGCCCCGGCGGGCTCCTGATCACGGAGGCTACCGGCATTTCTGACACTGCTCAAGGGTACCCAAAAAAATCCTACATGTACGAGCTCAATTTTTCATTGCTGGGTTTAATCGATTGGGAATTCAATTACTCCATACCGGTTATGATTTTTTGCAAAATCGTTTTGTTGGGCGAGTTCTATTTTAATTTTTACTTATTATTATTACACTAGTGCAGGTACCCAGATACTCCCGGCAAGGAACAAATAATAGCATGGAGACCGATCGTCAAGGCTGTCCATGACAAGGGAGGGATATTCTTCTGCCAACTTTGGCACGTCGGAAGAGTTTCTAACACAAGTAATGCCCTTCCCTGCCATTAAATCATCTCAAGAACATTTTTAGCAAATGGGTTGAGGAAGAGGGATCAATAGACAGACATGGCTACGGTGGTTTTTCAATTTCTATCTGGTTATCAGCCAAATGGGCAAGACCCAATCTCCCCGACCGACAAGGCCCTCGGTCCGGAAACAGGGTCACGGGGTTGTTTATGGCCCAAAATTTTTCGTACTAAAACCCTGCCCGTGTGGCATATTCTCCCCCTTGGAACACCAGCCTACTTCCACACGCACGCGGATACCGCTATTTGTAGCGGCACGATGAAGGTTGGCGCGCTCGTGAAGACTCGTACACCCGGCTAGCACCACGTGCCCAACTGCCCACAGCGCTACTTGTGTTGCTATCGGTACCGATCACCAAGTTCCAACGTATGCAGCGGTACGCTGCGACACACACACCAAGCACCGTAGTATGTTGCCCCAAGTACCGGTCACCCAAACCCGATACGCACTAGAATCAGAATCACAGCCCAGCGCCTGGTTACCAAATTCGACAAACACCCTACCAATTACAGGAATCCACCCAACCTTTATTTCAATCTTGAACAAAGGATTTACAAGCAATCACAACCCTGACTACTTGCTGGTCGTGGACATGCAACCCCACGACCAAGCCTCTCACCTCCCTACAAGAGACCTACTTACAACCCCTGGGTCGATCCCCTGATCAACCCCACTCACATGCACCGATCGAATGCAAACAGGGATTGCAACAACTAGAGACGTACCTGATCCTAAAGACAGACTCCGACCAACACCACAGCAGTCGCCCACCAAGATGCTCCTATTCGAACTCCACGAATAGTCTGCAGCAGCACCTTGAAGTCTTCTTGCCCGATCAAGTTGTTCCCCTCCACAAAGAACTCACGTACTCCTGAAATTCGCCAATTGCTTCCATAATTGCTCGTGCCTTCTGTATTTTCTGAAGTCCTCATCAAATACCCGAGTTGGCTGCTACTGGATATTCACCATATCCTCTGGAGATCCTCCACAATCCCAGCATCACGTCCAGGTTCGCTTGATTCTATCTCCAAGGCTGCTATGAGGTTTATCACCAATGAGTCACCGTCGCGCTCCTATTGGTCCATGAGAAGATCATATATTCACCATATTTTCCCTCAACTCTATCTGCAGTTCTGGCGTCCATCATGCAGATAAGCATGCAATCCACCATGTAGATAAACATGCCGCTCCTTGGTCGCACCATGCTGGTTCGACCCTTGAGCCAAGTCCCGATCAACCCCTTTGTGCCAAGTCCTCTCCCCTTGTGCGCACCCTGGTACCGCAACATGGTCCCTCGACCCGCCTGGCTCGCTACCATGTCTGAATACCGGTACCGCTGTCGGCTCACTCGTGCATCAACCTCTGCACGCATCGCTCGCTCCTGGTCGTGCCCACGCTCGCCCGCTCGTCCATCTCGTTCGCGCCCGCACAAGCCCGCACACATACTGCACCGCGCTCGCATTCACACTCGCGTACTCGCGGTAGCGGTCGTGCGCCCGCGCTCGTGCTCGCACGCTGGACAACACCTACTATAAAACCCACGATTCGAGTTAGGGTTTTATATTTAGAACCGGTCGGGTGGACCGTTATTTTTTCGAGTGGAGTCAGTTTCAGGACACGTGTACCGAGCCGATGCCAGTCGCGTGTATGAGCTATGAGGGTCATGCGTACCCAAGTATATGATGATAACGTCATGAACACAACAGAACAGAATGAGTTATCAGATATATGAGAGTATGCCAGTCATTTTTTTATTATTTTTATATATAGTGGATCGTAGAATTAGTATTAGGCCATTTACCGCGTTAGGACGTGTTCGGGCAGTCTGGGTGGGTTGTTAGTCATAGAGCATATCATTATAACATTGTGGTGTTGTTTGATTTTACGGGATTTTTTCCGATTTTTATGAATTTTTTAGGATTTAATACGACTTAGTTATTATACTTGACTCGAGCCGGAGACGAGTCAAGTAATATTTACGACCTTGCCACCACACACCCCGCGCCTCCTTTCTTCCCCAAACCAAACCCCGACGCCGCCCCTGTGCAGCGTCGCCGCCGCCGCTGTCGGCGCCGCCCGGCCGCCGATCGTCGCCGCCCAGCTCCGCCACGGCGTCGCCGTGCCACCCCGACCAGCCCCGGCCGCTGCCAGGCCGCCGCGACGGCGGAATCGCCACGCCTAGCGCCGCGGCTGCCTTTGGTCGCGTCGCCGATTCTGCCGCCGGCGACCGTCGCAGCCGTCATCCAGTGGTCGCCTCAGCACCACCGACCACCTAGCGGCCTTCCCCGACCGGAGCGGAGGCCATCGCCGCCCTGGCCGGCCGGATCTAGCGACCCATCGCCGCCGGCCCTGTTTTAGCCATTTTCCGGCGAGCTGCCACCTCCGTTGGCCGCGTCGACCTCGTAGATGAGTCGGGCTCGCCGAGCCGGTTCCGAGGGTACCCAACACGACCCCTATCCGGCTAGTAGACGCCATCGGCGATAGTCGCCGGAAAACCACCGGAAGTCGCCGGAAAACCGCCAGTAGCTGCCGGAAAACCGCCGGAAAATCGGAATTTCTGGAATTCGCCGGAATTCATCGGATCTTCCGCGGGGCTCACCCAGTGGAGCCCGATCGAGCTTCGGACGCCGATGAGCGCCGAATTTGAGCTCCGAGACGCGCGATGGAACCTTAGCCGTCGCCGATTGCCGACGATGTGAGGTATAATTACCTCCGATTGATTTATTTAAAATTGATGATAATTGTTAACATAGCATGCTAGGGTTGATTAATTATCATGATTAATGTCTTGACCATGAATAAAGTAAAGATGTGCATGATGAGATTATTAGTTAATGAAGTAAGTGATCTAATGAGATGAATTGTGTATGAGCATGTTAATCTAGTACGATGCAACTTAGAAGAACAGAATAAAATATGGTATGAATAGTTTGAGTTAGGATTATTTACTCTTATAATTATCTGATTGTTATTTTGATGGATGATCTCGTGGTTGCATTGTGTGTGATTCATTGATTTCGATGCATCATGTAGTTAGTGGGCGTTAGTATTTAGTTTTGATGTGTAGGTACGGAGTAGGAGCTCGCCGCCTAGGCGCGATGACACGCTTGGAGCTTCTACCAGGTCCATTTAGGACTCGTCTCTGATTTACTCCTTCTATTGTATGTTTGATTTATTGTCTGCAGGACGGGTTAAGTGGCGTTTTATCGGATCCCACTTAACTCGGGCCATTTAATCGAACATTTTCCGGATTAATAACCCCTCGAGGATGAGATCCCTCGAGGTTGATTTCGAAAACAAGATCCACCACAAGTTGCCTTCGGGCCTATTATGTAACTCCCTACCCAAGCCTATATATATATAGTTTTCGTGTTTCTGTGAGACGAGAGATGGAGAAATCGACTGCACGTACCATGCAGAGGATGCCGTGACAGTCAAAGCGGGCTCTGGATTAGTGCCAGCGGACTGTTCCATTCCCGAGGGATCCTGATAACTCCGCGTTTGAGTTCCTCACACCCGGAGAACGTGGAGGTTTACGGGTACTGTTTAGTACAGCGCATGTCCGGACTTGTGGTTCAAAGGGTACTAAAGGCGACTGCCTGAGAGTACTCGGCCTTCGTGCTCAAGGCCAGGAGAAATATGGAGGTAAGGAGAGGGCTTAGGATAAAGTTTCATGAGAAGTACTGAAAAGAAGTGCTGAGAGCGGCACAGTACCAGCAGCAGATCAGTTAGTTCGGGATGCTACCGGGTCTGCAGCCCAGTGGCTCCTCAGTAGTGCCCTTCAGAGTGTTCTTGAGGAAGTATATGGTTTTCTTTCATATGAGAGTTTGCTCTCATAGCCAGCTTGTTATACTTATTTTATTTTCCGGACCAGTAACACTTGTTACTGACGTGTTTCTTATACTATATGTAGGTAATAATCACGAGTTGGAGGAGCCAGCTTGGACGGAGGAGCAATGAGGTCTTGTACACACACACATGTTAGATTTCTGAATGTTTAATTTGTGTTATTATGTTATTATATTGTGAATGACATGTTCAAATGCATGAGACATGATAGAATGTGAAATGATCAGAGTAGCAGCAGCGAAACGTGATGGGTTAGCGACCCAAAGTTCAGAGAATGATGAGTATAATAGATTAGAAGTATGTGTGAATGCTATTGTTGCTATACGTATATATGTTTGAAATATACGATTTTGACAGGGTGGCCCCTAATTGTATTTTTAGGGGAAATTCTGTCCCTTTCATTTTAGAATTTTTACTAATTTTGATTGTAATTGTTTGGTGTGAAATTTAGGTTGCATGTCATCCATGTAGTATCATGTTAGGGTTTTATGAATTTATTCATGCATGACAAGTCGTATCTACATCTTAAGACGCCGAGATTGGATCCGTATGAGTTAGGTTCGGGTTAGCCGACCTAACCGGGGCCTGGTAACATGCCGGTTCGGTTCACGAGTGTGAACCGGATTTGGGGTGTTACACCCGCGCGCGCTGCTCGCCGGTGCCGCTAGTTGGAGCGACCCAACCCTCGGCACGCAGCAGCATGCACACACCGAACCCGCTCGGTGCGCTGCTCGCTCCAGGCTGCCACCAGACTTCGCCGCGCCACTCGATCATGCTGATTGCGCCCGACCATGGGTCTCGACACCGCTCGACCCAAATCACGCACATGCTCGGCACTTCATACAGGCACGCTTGGTCATTGTACCGACCTCGCTCCACCCATGCTCGGCACGCTGCTCGTCCACAGCTGCTGGTCATGCAACTGCCCTCGAACCAACTTGAGGTTTCCTTGGCGCCATGTAGAACTATGCTCGCACATGTTGTCGACGCACCCGCTACACTTCCTGGCACCATGTCTCGGTCCTTACTTCAACCTCGGCCCTTCCTTGCCTGCAACCATAACTCGCATCAGCACTTGGTAAGTTGTTTCACCACACAAGCGGCATCCACCACCTGACTCGGGAAGACTAGGAACAACCACCAAACCCTAGCTCCCTGGGCGCCATGCAATCACTCCCGTGACAATCCTCCCCCACCAATGAGACCCGCTGTCCTCATCGGAGGGTTAAGCCCTACCCAGTACTTCTTGACCTGCCTCTCGAACTGCCATAGATCCCTCTCCTTTTCCCAGCTCGCCTCGCTTCTCGGTTCCCCTCTCCGTTTGATAAGATACTCCGTCCCAGTGTTTGGAGCACCTTGCCTATGTTCCAATATCCTCCCCACCTTCTTCTCAAATTGTTGCCGGACAGTCGGTGGAGCTCTTCTAGGACGAGCTCTCCTCGGATTGACCACATCCTCATGGAAAGGCTTGAGAAAGCTTACGTGAAAAGTCGGGTGGATTTTGTACCTATCGGGTAGCTTCAACCGGTATGCTACGCTCCCAATTACCTTCTCCACCTCGAAGGGTCCATCGTACTGCTGCACCAAGGACCTGTGCACGTCAGTACGCCGGATCTTCTTCCAGATCTGGGGAGTTAGCTTCAGCATCACCTTGTCCCCCACGCTGAATGACAACGGCCTCCTCCTGAGATCCGCATATCTCTTCATCTTGCGCGTAGCCTTGGCCAAAGAATCCACAGCATCTTCATATAGGTCTTGCCTATCCCGAGCAAACCTAAAAGCTGCTGGACACTTCACTCCACGTCCCTGTAGAGCAACCTCCTGTGGTGTTAGAGGTTGATGGCCCGTTGCTAATTCGAATGGACTCAGTCCCGTCGCTGAAGAACGGTGCAGATTGTAACTAAACTGCGCCGCGTCAAGAAGTTCCAACCAGTTTTGCTGGCTGGCCGTGACGAAATGCCTAAGGTACTCCTCCAACAAGGCATTCGTCCTCTCAGTCTGCCCGTCTGACTGAGGGTGGTTGGCGGTAGAAAAGTTCAGCTTGCTCCCTAGCAGTCCGAACAAAGATGTCCAGAACCTTCCACTAAACCGGGCGTCTCGATCGCTCACAATATCCACCGGCATTCCGAAATGCTTGACCACATTCTTAAAGAACAGATTTGCAGCTACCTCGGCTGTACATGCATGTGGAGCAGCTGCAAAAATGGCATACTTGGAGAATCGATCCACTACCACCAACACCGAAGACATTCCCTTGACCTTCGGGAACCCTGACACGAAGTCTAGCGAAACCGAACTCCACGGTCTCGTTGGAGTAGGTAGAGGCTGCAGCAAGCCAGCCTCCAGTATTCTCTCCACCTTGTCTTGTTGACACACCAAACAAGACTTCACGAAAGCTTCAATATCGGCCTCCATTCTCGGCCAATAATAAACTCTAGACATGAGTGCATACATCCGGTCCCTACCAGGATGTCCTGCCCACTGGGTGTCGTGAGACTCCTCCATCAGCTTTCGTCTTAGCCTCCCAGTAGGAATGTAGAGACGTCCCCCACTGGCATAGACTAAACCATCATCCAACCAATATTTGCGAACCAGTCCCTCACTGATCCGGTCGACCAACTTCCTGTACTCCAGGTCCTCCTTAGCCAAATCCCGGACTTGCCCTCGTAGCTCCGTCTGAATCTCGGATAAGGCTGCCACCATCTCCAGGTTCTTCTTGCTCAAGGCATCAGCTACCTTATTGGACTTCCCTGGTTGGTGCAACCACTCAAAATCGTACTCTGTGAGAAACTCCTGCCACCTAGCTTGTCTCAGCGACAACTTCTTCTGGGTCTTGAAGAAAGTGTTGGCTACATTGTCTGTTATGACCACAAACTTGGACCCCATCAAGTACACTCGCCACACTCTGAGACAATGCACAACAGCTAGCATTTCCTTCTCGTGAGCTGAATACCTCATTTTGGCTTCCTTCAACTTCCAGCTCTCAAACGCTATTGGATGTCCATCCTGCTGTAACACACCTCCCACGACTTTGTCTGAAGCATCGGTAACTACTTCAAAAGGTTGATTGAAATCCGGCAATTTCAGTATCGGTTCGGATGAAATAGCAGCTTTCAGCTCATCGAACGCCGCCTGGCATGGCTCCGACCATGCCCATGACTGAGTCTTCTTCAACAAGTCAGTCAATGGTGACACTACCCGGCTGTATCCCTCAATGAACTTCCGATAGTAATTGACTAACCCTAGGAAGCTCCGCTGCTCGGTCACCTTAGTCGGTTCTGGCCACTGTTTGATCGCCTGAACCTTTGATTCCTCCATTCGCACCTCTCCGTTGCCAATTCGGTGGCCTAGGAACCCAATTTCCCTCAGGCCGAACTCACACTTCTCCTGTTTGATAAACAGCTCGTTCTCCCTCAGTCGATCTAGGACCTGCTTCAAGTGACCCCAGTGCTCCTCCTCGGATTCACTGTACACAACTATGTCGTCCAAGTAGACCACCACGAATATGTCAATAAAACCCCTGAACACGTCGTTCATCAGGTTACAGAATGTCGCTGGTGCATTCGTCAGTCCAAATGGCATCACGAGAAACTCATAGGACCCGTATCTCGTGACCATAGTCGTCTTCGGGACATCCTCCGGTGCAATCCAGACTTGCTAATATCCCGTCCTCAGGTCCAACTTAGTAAATATCTGCGCTTTACTAAGCCTGTCAAAGAGATCTGCAATTAGGGGAACTGGGTACTTGTTCTTCACCGTCACCTTGTTCAGCCCCCGGTAATCAACACAAAGTCTCATAGAGCCATCGGTCTTTTCCTGGAATAGAACTGGTGCTCCATATGGTGCAGTAGATGGTTGAATCTTCCCCGACTCCAACAGCTCACCCAGCTGGATCTTCAATTCTGTGAGTTCTTTAGGCGACATACGATATGGCGCCTTAGCTGGTGCCCTAGCTCCCGGCACTAGCTCGATCCGGTGTTCGATCCCTCGCTTGGGAGGTAACCCCTCTGGCAACTCGGCAGGCATGACATCGGCATACTCCGTCAGCAATCCCGCCATAAACTCCGGCACCGCCACCACACGATCCGGTTGAACCTCTACCATCGCTGCAAGATAAGTTGAGGCACCTCGCTTACACCCTCGAGCCACTTGCATTGCCGACAAGTGCTCTCCACTGAAGGTGCGATCCTCAACCCCTGAAGGCCTCTCCTGACCACGGACAAAGCTGGCACCCCCTTGGTCCATAATCAGAATTCCTCCAAGCTGTGGGAATACTCCCACTCCGGCTGTCCTCATGAAGGAATTACCAATGATGAGCTCGAAATCGTCCATCTCGATCACCATGATATCCATACGCCCCTCATAATCTCCCAGGCAAACTCTAACGTTCCTTGCAATGCCGTCCACTTGCTTAGCCTGTGAGTTGACTGCCTTAATCCTGCTGGTATTAGTTCCAGTCCTCAGCCCTAGCTTCGAAGCCATCCCCTTCGAAACGAAACTGTGCGTCGCACCCGTATCAATCAAAGCTGAGACCTTCCTCCCATTCACTACCACTGGAACATACATCAAATCAGTTCCTCTTGGAGCTGTGTTCCCAGCTCTCAACGCCCCGAGAATCTGAAGGGTAGATGCTCGTGCTGGAGGCCTCTCTTCCTCCTGTCCTGGGTTCTCCTCAGCTCTCATGGCACTGACTTTAGCCTTCGTCGGACAATCCTTTGCCCTATGCGGTCCATTGCACAAGAAGCAACCGGATTTCTTCACATCAACAACCCGGCTGTAACCACCTGGCTTGAAGTTGAATGGTTTCTTCTTCTTCTTCGGCTTGGACTGCCCACCCTGGCTGTCCCGGTTGCTGCTTCTGCCCGGCTGATACTTCTTGCTTGGGCCGTCATCCCTGGCTGCCCCTAGCGGTTTGAAGTCTGCCAAAGCATCGGCAGCCGCCATTGCCGTCGATAGATCTTGCACATTCTGCCGCTTCAGCTCCATCTGTGCCCATGATTGCAAACCCGTGATAAAGTTGAACAACTTATCCTCTTCTGACATATTTTTGATATCCAGAAGACAAGAACTGAATTCCTTGACATATTCTCGAACTGTTCCTGACTGTCTCAATCGCTTGAGTCTGTCCCTCGCCACCCAGGTAGTATTGGTTGGCATAAACTGATCCCGAAGTTCCTTTTTCAGAATAGCCCATGTCTCCATGCGGGGTCGACCAGCATTGTCATCTTCCTCGGTGCGAGTCCTATACCACAATTTGGCATCCCCTGACAAAAACATGCTGGCCAATGAGACTTGGCGTTCCTCGGGTACCTTCGCAGCCACGAAGTACTCCTGAATATCCCAGATGAAATTCTCAAGATCCTTGGCTGATCTATTCCCCTCGAATTTCCTCGGCTCTGGAACCTTAAGCCTGCCCGGGATGGAGCTGTCTTCGCCTGTCCGGTCAGCACTTAAACTCGGCTGAGGCTGCATCACCACGATCTGTTTCAGCAAGGCAACGTCTGCATGCATCGCCTCAAAAGCAGCCCGGAGATGCTCCAACATCTCCGCCGTATTCTCCTGCGCAGAACTGGTCTCGGGTCGATCGTCCACCCGAGCTCTCAAATCCCTAACCCCTTCATGTAGGGACTGCAGTTGGTCACTGATGGTTCGTCCATCTCCAGTAGTGATAGGGCCTCCTACCAATACTTCCAGTCGCGCAATCCTCTCCTTGAGAGCTTCTGATCGTGTGTCCATCACAGAACTTGCACTCGGTAACGAAGTGGAGTCCTTTCCCTGAAAGTCAGTACGACTTCACAAGTCCTTCAATCGCAAATCACAGCTCTGATACCTGCTGTCACGGGGTTGTTTATGGCCCAAAATTTTTCGACCTAAAACCCTGCCCATGCGGCGTATTCCCCTCCTGGGAACACCAGCCTACTTCCACACGCATGCGGATACCGCTATTTGTAGCGGCACGATGAAGGTTGGCGCGCTCGTGAAGACTCGTACACCCGGCTAGCACCACGCACCCAACTGCCCACAGCGCTACTTGTGTTGCTACCGGTACCGATCACCAAGTTCCAGCGTATGCAGCGGCACGCTGCGACACACGCACCAAGCACCGTAGTATGTCTGCCCCAAGTACCGGTCACCCACACCCGATACGCACTAGACTCGGAATCACAGTCCAGCGCCTGGTTACCAAATTCGACAATCACACTACTAATTACGGGAATCCACCCAACCTTTATTTCAATCTTGAACAAAGGATTTACAAGCAATCACAACCCTGACTACTTGCTGGTCGTGGACATGCAACCCCACGACCAAGCCTCTCACCTCCCTGCAAGAGACCTACTTACAACCCCTAGGTCGATCCCCTGATCAACCTCTCAATCACATGCACCGATCGAATGCAAACAGGGATTGTAACAACCAGAGACGTACCTGATCCTAAAGACAGACTCCGACCAACACCACAGCAGTCGCCCACCAAGATGCCCCTATTCGAACTCCACGAATAGTCTGCAGCAGCACCTTGAAGTCTTCTTGCCCGATCAAGTTGTTCCCCTCCACAAAGAACTCACGTACTCCTGGAATTCGCCAATTGCTTCCACAATTGCTTCGTGCCTTATGTATTTTCTGAACGTCCTCATCAAATACCCGAGTTGGCTGCTACTGGATATTCACCATATCCTCTGGAGATCCTCCACAATCCCAGCATCACGTCCAGGTTCGCTTGAGTTCTATCTCCAAGGCTGCTTTGAGGTTTATCACCAATGAGTCACCGTCGCGCTCCTATTGGTCCATGAGAAGATCATATATTCACCATATCTTCCCTCAACTCTATCTGCAGTTCTGGCGTCCACCATGCAGATAAGCATGCAATCCACCATGTAGATAAACATGCCGCTCCTTGGTCGCACCATGCTGGTTCGACCCTTGAGCCAAGTCCCGATCAACCCCTTTGTGCCAAGTCCTCGCCCCTTGTGCGCACCCTGGTACCGCAACATGGTTCACCGACCCACCTGGCTCGCTACCATGTCTGAATACCGGTACCGCTGTCGGCTCGCTCGTGCATCAACCTCTGCACGCATCGCTCGCTCCTGGTCGCGCCCACGCTCGCCCGCTCGTCCATCTCGCTCGCGCCCGCACGCGCGTGCGCGCACACTGCACCGCGCTCGCGCTCGCGCTCGCGCTCGTGCTGCGCGCTGGATGACGCCGCGCGCTGCTCGCCAGTGCCGCTAGTTGGAGCGACCCAACCATCGGCACGCCGCAGCACGCACACACCGAACCCACTCGGTGCGCTGCTCGCTCCAGGCTGCCACCAGACTTCGCCGCGCCACTCGATCACGCTGATTGCGCCCGACCATGGGTCTCGACACCGCTCGACCCAAATCACGCACATGCTCGGCACTTCACACAGGCACGCTCGGTCATTGTACCGACCTCGCTCCACCCATGCTCGGCACGCTGCTCGTCCACAGCTGCTGGTCATGCAACTGCCCTCGAACCAACTTGAGGTTTCCTTGGCACCATGTAGCGCCATGCTCGCACATGTTGTCGACGCACCTGCTACACTTCCCAGCACCAAGTCTCGGTCCTTCATTCAACCTCAGCCCTTCCTTGCCTGCAACCATAACTCGCATCAGCACTTGGTAAGTTGTTTCACCACATAGGCAGCATCCACCACCTACTCCGGACTCGGGAAGACTAGGAACAACCGCCAAACCCTAGCTCCCTGGGCGCCCTGCAATCACTCCCGTGACAGTGCTCTCCTCCGAGAGTGGAGGAATTTCCAGGACTTATAAATGATTTCAGAAAGGCTGCAAGAAACGCCGTTGATGCTGGTATCTGCTATTGATACACCTAGATTTTTTAATATAGCCGAATCATTTTTAGGTTGGCATTGATAATGTTTAACAACTACTATTTCTTGTGTTGGAATTGGCATCATTGTGCTTCATTTTATGCTTTGGTTAAATTCCACAGATTTACTTGCCATTCCATTCAACTGGCATAATTATTCTGGTACTAGCTGGTATTTGGATTTGTCACCAGGTTTTGATGGGGTTGAGATCCATGGTGCTAACGGGTACATAATCGACCAGTTCTTGAAAGACCAAATCAACGACAGACATGATCACTATGGTGGAGGCTTGGAGAATAGATATCGATTTGCAATGGAAGTGTTTGAAGCAATTGTGAATGAGATTGGTGGCGACAAAGTTGGATTAGACTCTCGCCATTTGGAGATTTCATGGATTCCGGCGATTCCAACCCTGATGCAGTGGGGCTCTATATGGCCCAAGCTCTGAACAGGTACGACATAGTTTACCTTCACGTGGTTGAACCTGGCTTCATCTTGGCAGCTGGAAAAGAGGTTGAAACGTCTGAGTCTCTTGCCAATGAGACAAGCCTTTGAACGAACTTTCATTGCTGCTGGGGGTTATAAGAGGGAAGATGGCATCAAAGCTATTGAAGAGAATCGCGCCGATCTAATTGCATATGGCCGAATTTTCTTGGCAAATCCTGATCTACCAAGAAGGTTTGAACTTGAGGCACCATTGAACAAGTACAACAGAGCCACTTTTTACATTCCAGACCCAGTGGTTGGTTATACTGACTACCCTTTTCTGGATGAAGCACCTATCAGTTAGACATATTCTTCTTGTACTTGCATGCTATTTTGAGGTTAATAATGCTCTATTATAGAGGGGCATCTTGTGAAACAGAGTTGATTGAAATAAAGTGTGTATTGTTGTGGCAACAAGTTCATAAAAGAAAACAGCTTTCAGTTTGATTATTCACTGCACCAGAGCCTAGCATTCCAATTGTGCATAAATTCATGCACTTAAGTTTTAATTTTGTAAGACAAGAAATTATTGACAAATTTAGTACAGTATGTTCCTCTATGTCTAGCTACGAGTAGGGATTTGTCTATCAGTTTCAGGTACTAGAACATCAAAATCACTCACTGTCCACTCTGCTGTCTGAGGCGAGCGACTTACATAAATTTCAGTACCTACGTTTATTGAGGTCCAGATCCTTCTTGCTGGTGGTGATCCGGGATCCTGGAGGAAATAAGAAATCAGATAAACAAGATCTAGGACCGCCAACATTTGAAACATGGAAGCTTCAACATACAATGGAAAGGCAGTACCAAGGTAGAGGACTTGCAATTGCCAAATAAAACTTAACCGTGGAAGGAAAAAAATAATATAGAACAGAACGAGGAAATTAGGTGATAAGACCGTCTTAAAGTTTCCATAGGCATAAAAGTAGAATTCCAAAACAGACATGTTAGAGTCAGGTGTACTTTCAGAAGCAACAATTCAGATCTTTAACTGAAAGGGGTAGCCAAGTTAGGTTAATCATCTTAATGCTGCAAACTTATCTCTGAGGGCATAATAAGTCACACTAAAAGCATAAACAGTTACAGCTAACTTCATCTTTATGGGTGTAGTATGTCTGCATTTTTGGGGCAGTTCATGAATTCTTCTTCTTTTTACCAAAAGGGCGCTGGAGCAATGATCTTAAAATAAGATCTATGCAATTATAAATGGCAAAATTTTATACGATCGGATGCCATTCTTGACACCCACCCTCCTCCTTCATCTGGGCTTGGGACCTAAAAATTTTCTTTCTAAAGACATTTTTCACTTATACTATCACTAACAAGCAGTAGCTAGTTCCAACACCCAGGACAGCTGCACAAGTAATACCGTAAAAATTTTAAACAGGGATTAGAGCTACAACAGCTATCAACAGTTAATCCCTCACAAGCACATGCTGGAAGATAAGCCTACAACAATCTTAGGCCCCAGCCTGATTCTGGTAAGATCTAGTGAATCTAATTTAAGAATTATTATAATAATCCTACACTAGTATATCTTCAGTTTGAGGATCCGTACGTATATCATACTTACATGTTTAAGCTTGATAGTGCTTCCTCAGAAGATATGAATGTTGATGGTATATCGGATATGGCACGTTCCAGGTTTAATATCACAGTCACTAATGTTGATGGTTATACATAAGCATCTTTCTTTCCTTTTTCTTTTTACACCCGATGCCCAGGATGCTCCTGCCTTCTATCTCCAGCCACTGGCTTCTTCTTCTTCTTCTCTTCAGTAGTTCTTCTATGACATCCAAAAAAAGGACAAAGAAGCAGTAGATTTCTCAGTTCTGTGTGAGAAAGATGGGAGGAGATCATTGACCAGCAGAAGTCAGACAAGACCCATCCAAAATGTCTTTACCTGTTGATGGTAACAGCAGCTCAACAGCCTCTTAGTCACTATTATCTTTGAGACATTGACAACACTGGAGATGGACCAACTTTTACATCTGGTATAGCCTAGTTTTTTTAAGAAAATCATTTTTTTCATCAAAGTCATTTTTGGCTGCTAATCTTAGAGCATTTCTGAAGGATGGATTATGGCCTTTTACTCTAAATTATGGCGAGGAGCCTCTCCCTATGGGTTGCCACGCCAATGTGAGTGTATAATCCGAATCCATCAGTATTGGGAGGGAGGCGGAAGAAATATTCTAACGCAGACAAAAGTTTCCCTCAAGAACATGTTAAAAGAGTAAACTACTGAAGTTGGCAAGTGTGGCATGATTTTAACCTCCCTGAGATGTTGAGATGAATCACTGGACCAAATATTACCATCTGAATTTGGAGGAATTGGAAGAGGATGGGGATTCAATGCGAGATGAGGAAGACAAGCTTGTTTTCTTATTTTTGTGATGGCATTTTAACAATTCTGAATTCATCATTTAAATTCCAGGTCTCAATTTCTGATGTTCAATAAAATCTATGCAGCACACATTGTTTCAAGAAAATCTTTCTATGCAGTAGCTTAGACTAGGTGACCACCTGTAACTCATAGCAGACAATTTAAATGCTAAATTCATACACTATGAATTTATAGTTGGAACATGTAAGTTATTTCGTCACACTGAAATTTTACCCTAGTATGCTCATTATCAAGGGTTTAAGTAATTGAAGCCCTTTTCATCATAAACATACTAAGAAAAAAAAAAAAAAAGACTCAAGTGCGCACCTCATAGAAATACAGTCGACTAGACAGAGCACCTGCATCAAGCTCCCACGTCCTTGAATCCCCAATCCAACCATCCCCTTTCTTAGCAGGGTAACCATGAACTGCCCATTCAGCATGTGGTAAAATCTGAACCAATTCTTGTGCTTGAGGATTGCTGTATGGATCACATATGTCTACTGGCTTCTCCAAAAAATCACCATTTCCAGGACCACAGTAGAGGTGATATGCAGAGTACGGAAATCGAGAGGTGTCGTTTCTATAGATTTTCTCGCCTGACATACTTATGTGATAAGGAGGGCATGAAACAAGATTATTAGCCCTGCACCAGTTTGTCGTTGCTGGGTTAATTACCATTTCGCTGTACCGGGTTACATCAGTTAAAACATCACCATCACATTCTTTTCCATTGTTCTTCCAGCAGCTACCAATATCAACAAGGTAAAATTGGCTGTTTGGTCCACCACCTTTTTTCACATCAAGGGTCAATATAACCTTGAAGTTAGGTGATTCTGGCAACTGTCGTATAGAATAAAAAATAAGTGAGGAATTAAGAACAGTAAATAAAAAAACATGCATTATAAGATGTGCAGGCTGAAAAAAGCAATGAACATGATGAAGACCGATCAACTTATTTGGTTATGCTAATGATCACCCAACACAGTGCATCATAGAACAAATATAAACATTTGAAACTTCAGGGGGTCAAAAAATTGAGTTCACTAGACAAAAGTAATGTGAACATAACAGGTTGATGGTTGTTTTTCAAATGCATGTTTCCAGCAAAAAATGACTAATAATAATTTATTGCACGGAATTGTTTAGGGATGATACACTTTTATCTTTTAACCTGCAAGTTGTTTTCATGGCATGATTAGAGAAAAGAAAAGAAATAAGAAACGTATAACCTTACAGCCGTTTTGAAGCCTTTCACTTCATCTAAAAAGGGAAAGAATAAAAAATTGATGCATACCCGACCTTTCTCATTATTCCACGCCCATCATAGTGGTACCCACCATTATACCCTTTTGTTGCATCAGACCGCAGATATAACATAAGCCATGGGTACTTTGAAGAGGTAATTAGCTTGTTAGAAAAACCCAGCTTCCAGTTTTCACATTTTTCTTCCATGTAACTGAAAAGTAAGAACCTTTTCCCATGTTCTCACTTAGACTAGTATCAATGTCGTAAGTCCCATAAAAGCTTCCAGTCAGATAAGAGCTATTACCATCAGAGGAAATACTTGACTGATTATGGTAGACGAGAGGTTGATTCATACATCCTTCTCCAGAGCATGGAAATTTTCTATCTGTCACTATTGGATTTACTTTCTTGCCATTTTCAGGGCAAAGTGCAGTTTTGGTATCGAAGTTCCCATTTTTCAGCATAATCATCCAAAACTGCCATGGATCACTAGAATCATGGACTTCACATAGTGAGGCTAAGTAGAGCTCCTTCTCCACGGCATACAAATCAGGGTAGTTATATGATGTAAAAGAGGCATCTGGAAATTTATCCCCAGTGGCAAGGTGATTATCTAACTCTGACACCTTCTGATGAGCATTACACTCAGCATTGTTACCAGAAAATCCCAATGAGTCTGGGGAAAAAAAAGAACAGCAATGAATAAATATTTCTATAATAGTAAGGATTAAATGATGTTGCTTTTAACCTATATTGGAATTCCATGTAAGAAAGAAGAACAATAGAGCTGACATGCTTTATATCATACAAAATGCAACCAGTTCACAGAGCATAGCTGAATCTGATTCGAAAGAAAGACAGGTGTACCTTGAATGATTAAGGGGCAGTAGAGATCAGCACAATCGGCCATCCTGGGACTACCCATTTCAGGAGCTTCACTGCCGACCTCATTGCAGAAATTCCAGGCTTCAAAGGCCACTCGGATGCTGGAGCTCCGCATGCCAGGGTCACCAATTGCAGAGACAAAGCCGTCGGCAGCAGCAGACGGGATGTAGAGGAAGATGGAGGCGACGGCCAAGAAGCTAAAACATTGATGAAAATGAAAAGTGAGCAGAGCCATTGGGGAAGCTCTGTGATGGAAGAAGATGGGAGAGGGAGAGATTGAATCGTGGTAGCGGAAGAAAGAAGGGAGGGAGAGGTGGTCGGTAAGAGAGGTTAGTACATTGAGAATTCGGAGTGGAGTGGAGTAGAAACAAGATTAGAATTCGTCGATCCTAAATGGCACGTTCGCACCTGGGAGTTGTATATAAATACTTAAAAGACAGATTGAGAGTGTCGCTTTAATCCTTTTGGTCTAACATCAGTCTACTAATTAGGGGTAGGGGTCCCTTCGTTGACCAAAAAGAAGCTTAAAATACATCTAAAAAATAATAATAACTCAATATTATTTTAAAAATGACGTATTGAAATGTCATTTATACAAAAAATAATAATAATTCAATGTATTTTGTGAATAAATTAAGCATGATTTCTTAGAAAGTATGTAACATTCCTGGTCCGACTAAAGTGCGATATTATAATTTAAAAAATAATTCGATGGGCTACTCTCGTACAAACTTTACAGAAGCCGACTCAACCTTCTAAGAGACTCAAGAAAGACAACCTTATATAGTTTCATCACATTTGCATGCTACTTCATATTAGTATAGAGAGGCTCTTAAACTTAAGGATTATATATAATCACCCCTAGTGATAACAGAGGTAGAACCTCTCATATGACTATACGTAGTGACTTTAAAAATACTAATAATTACTCTCAACTACAAAAGTGGCGCACCCTAATTACAATTTTGAGGTTACATGCTGTGATGTTAACCTATTTTTACTACTTAGTTCAAGTGATTCGTTACATTTCTTAATTTCTTACATGTGGATGATGCAGAGAATTTGAACAAGGGTTGTCGTTACCTGCTCCACGTACCCGACATGTGTAAGAAAATAAAATAATTAAACATAACATCATTGGATGCCAACGTATCAAACCCTAACACCCGGACTTCACTTGGGTCTTCAAGCAATGTGAACAGCATGCTTCTCCTACCCAAGTTTCTTTATCACACATTCACATAGCTACAACAAATATGTTTCACCTACCTGGTAAGCTCTTCATCGTATTTCAGGACTTTGAGGCATACCTTGCAGACAATAGTTAAAGTGCCCAAAAATGTGTCTGCACCAGAATAATAATGTAATGATATATAAAACACATGTGTACAACAACAATCAATTGACTTATCTCGAATCATACAAATTCATACAACTTCGAGGCTTATTCCGGTAACATGCTACATCTCAATTTCATATCAACTCAGTAATTAACACAAATACAGCATGAAATCCCCCGCCATGAGCCGTTTAATCCATCCGCCTACGTTGGTCAAAAAGACTAAACACCTACATATATTAGAGAAAAATGTCAGCAATCAAAGAATTGATTACAGGTCCTGTAGAGACTATGAATATAACATTATTGTCAAATGGGTATCTAAACACCAATGAAAAGGCTGTAGAAACTTCCAGAATCATATAGGGTGGTAAGCGAAGGCTGATGCAGCCACATATCATACCATAATTGCCTACAAAGAGGCATCTTACAAACATATGAACATTTATATATCGCTTACGCCCTCAAATCCTTCATATATCACCTGCCATAGTACCCATGTGGCTCGGAACCAATGTGCCACAATTTTTAGAAACATGCAGCATTCACAGTAGCCTACATACATTACTTCACTTAAGAGTAGAAGGGGTACTAGTGCAATCTACATATTTCCATACCGCTCACTCTTTTATTCGTGAAATCTGTAAAATTCCACATAGTTATATAATAGGCTTAGGAAAGAAGATTGTATCATATATTTCTGGTGCTTCTGTTCAAAAACCAACAAGGGATCCCATCCTTGTAGTTTTATTAAACTTCAGATAAAATGCTACTAAATGGCCCGGGATCAGAGGGATCTAATAAAAATGCCACTGACACCATCCTTGTAAAACCCCAGTTTCAGCTTAGGGTTTTACTCGCATGTAGGTTGCCCGATTCATACTAATCTCAAGTCGGTTCGAGCGAGCATGAGCTAGAAAAATGTTAAGAATATAAGCATGAGGCACAGATGGCCATATGAGCATGTTATGGAGGTTGGGTATGCCCAATACGCATATGATAGTTTCAGCTATGATAGAGTAGATCATGAGTTATCATTGTATACACAAGGTATACATATGATTTCTATGAGTTAGCTAGGATTTTAGGCCTAGATCTAGGATGTTACAACGTTTAGTATCTGTTTGGGATTTCTGAGTATTTTATTTGCACGCAGCATAGGAATTTTAGATCACTGGATTGTGCTCCTGTGGGCCAGCTTGATTGAGTTCAGGGTTCGAGGCCAATTTAGCTTTCACCCCTCGATTCCTGCCTAAGACTCACTTTTAGAACTTGAGTCAACTTTGACTTTGGACAATCCTGATCCAAACTTTTTGTCCATATATATATTGCATATACCCATAGGTGGATCCCACTAGAAAACGAGATGTTGGATGTTTAGGTTGTGCCACGTGGCATAATCTAAGCCATCTAGTCACCCTTATCTTCACCCATCGATTTTCAATTGGTTATCTCTCAGTTTCGGAGTTATCACCCCCTAGCGCCACCACCACTTTGGCTTGCCACCGGCGAGGCCGCGGCCCTCTATCCGCGGAATCGGCATGGCCATGACCACCTCATAGTCGATTATCAGTCCATACCCACAATTGCCACTGGTGCCGCCACAGTCGTCGCTGGCGACAGTGTGTATCCAGTCGATTTTTGCTGCCGCCGGTACCCGTTCGAGCCATTTTCTGGCGGCAGCAACTATCCTCCGACGAAGCCAACTACCCCAAAAGTTTCATCTTGCCTAGATCTCCATTTTGAGACAACCTACAACCATCACCATGGCCGCGATCACCGCCGGTGACGTTGCTGCAACCGGCAGCAATAATGCCACTTCCCAGCAGTTTTTCAGCTAGCAAGTGTAGTCGGACTCCTCCGATCGTCACCACTACCACCTCTACTATGACACCCCCTGTCGATCCCAACTGGCAGCAACCCTAGCCGTGCCACTATCGGCATTTTCTGGCGACGGGCATCGGCCGCCCAATCCGGCCCGTTTGTCATGTTCATCACGTCCATGTTGTGCTGCCTGTGTTCGCGTCTGGCTAGCCGTCCCCAAGTTCACCTAGTCATGCCCGAGTCCGAGTGTTGTTCATGTTCGCCCAGTCAGCCTAGCCCATTTTCTAATAAACCCAAAATAGGTTGGTTCAGCCCAATTGGTTTGGCTGGTTCAGCTCAGTTTAGTTCGGTTCGGTTCGATTTGGTTCAGCTCATTTTGGACCGTTTTCGTTCAGTCTTGCACAATGTTGGTAATTCAAGAACATTAGCTTAGATGCATATTCACATAATTCAGCATGTTTGGGTGTAATAATTATTTTTATTTATTTATTTATTTATTTATTATTATTATTCATTTCATACTATTGGAGTATTTATTGATTATAATGCCTGTTTATATGATTGCTTTTCATTATTAATGATATATTTACTTATTAATATTAGTCTAATTTATGTTTACTAAATTGTGTGTGTGTGTGTGTATATATATATATATGTATTATTTATTTATTTATTTATCTATTTGTTTGTTCGTGTGTATGTCATTATTTATTTGTCTTTAATTACATATTTTGCATTGGATAACGTTGATATTATTATTATTTATGATTAATGAGTATTAACTATATATTTATTTATTGTTTGTTAATATTTACTCGTGTTTACCTGTATATTTATTAGTATAATTATATTATTATTTTATAATTAGAGTATTGTTCATGTTTATGTATTTATTTATTATTTATTATTATTATGTCTCGATTTTTGTGCAACATGTTTAGTTACAGGTTTGTTAGCACTGATTTTTCTATTAGTTGTATTGATCATATGAGCACATACCACAAGTGTGCATCATATAGAGATGTTAGTATTTTACTTAGTAGTGGGTTCCAATAGGTTTTAGGCTTCGAGCCCTCATAGAGGTGAAGATATGCTTGGAGCTTGGACCACAGATCTGTAGGACTCTCTCCTCTTTGATTGACTCCCTGCCTCTAGAGTTTAATCGTGTTTTAGATGTAGGACGACATTGGTGATGTTTTATCAGTTCCCAACAATGTTGAGCTATTTAGCCGTGTTTTCTACACATGTTTAATAAAAGTACAAGAATGAGATCCCTTGTTAGTTTTCGAACTAAAACTCCAGAAATATATAATATAAGCTTCTTCCCTAAACCTATTATATAAGCATGTGCATTATTATAGATTTCACAAATAAGAGAGTGAGCAGTATGAAGATATGTATGGACTGCACTAGTTCTCCTTAAAACCCCGAGGTAGTGCAGTGTATGAGGGTACTACGTAACGCAGCACATTTCTGAATTTTGTAGCACTAACTTTAACTATTCCTTTTTGCCACTCGAGTACCGTGACGGGTGAAATATGGATGATATGAAGGCGTAAGCATTGTATGTATGAATATGAACATTAACCGTGTATCCAACCTAACACTTGCTTAAGTATGTTTGCTGCCCAGTGTGAGGCAATCTTGAAGGTTCATAACTTTTCGTGGTATACCCATTTGCCAGATTATATTAGTTATTTTTCGGACCAGTAACACTCGTTACTGATGTTTTTCATATAATATATGTAACACCTCAAATCCGGTTCATGCTCGTGAACCAAATCGGCATGTTACAGGCCCCGGTTAGGTCGGCTAACCAGAACTCAACTCGTGCGGATCTAATCTCTGCGTCTTAAGATGAAAATACGACTCGCCATACATAGAAGAATGCACAAAATCCTAATATGATACTACATGGATGACATTGAAACTAATTTACACGCCAATTAAATCAATAAGAAATTCTAAAATAAAATGGACAGAGTCTCCTCTAAAAGTGCAATTAGGGTCACTCAGTCAAAATAATATATATAAACATATATGCAAATATATCTATGTATCAAGCAATTTTATTCTTACAATATAATGTATAGTTTACTCACTCTAAGCTTGGCTCTCAACCCACCATGCTTCTGCTGAACGATCTATTCATGTTTCACATTATGTCATCATTTCTTAACAATTAATCATGTCACATCATCATGTCTCAAGCATTTAGTCCCACCATTCACAATATAATAACATTATAAACAAAATATGAACCACTCTATCGACTGACACGTGTGCAAGTGACAACAGTGCTCATCCGTCCATGCCGGCTCCTCTAACTCGTGATTATTACCTACATATAGTATAAAAATACGTTAGTAACAAGTGTTACTGGTCCAAAAAAAACTATAACAAGCCGGCTATGAGAGAAAACTCTCATATGAAATAAAACATCATATACTCCTCGTGAACACTCTACATGGTACTTATTGAGGAGCCACTGGGCTGCAGATCCGATAGCATCCCGAACTGACTGATCTGCTGCTGCTAATGCATCTCTCGGCATTTTCTTACTTCATTTTCTGGTCTCGAATCCTAAGCCCTCTCCTTACCTCCATATTTCTCCTAGCTTTGAACACGAAGGCTAAGTACTCTTAGGCAGTCGCCTTTAGTACCCTTTAAACCACAAGTCTGGACATGTGCTGTACTAAATAGTACCCGTAAACCTCCATGTTCTCTAGGTGTGAGGAACTCAAATATAGAGTTGTCAGGATCCGTCAGGAATAGAACAGTCTACTTCACTAATCCAGAGCCTGCTGTGACTGTCACAACATCTGCTCATGGTACATGCAGTCGGTTTTTCCATCTCTCATTTCACTGAAAACTTGATAAAATTACATATAAGGCCTGGGAAGGGATTCATATAAAAGGCTCGAAGGCAACTTGTGGTGGATCTTGTTTTCGAAATCATCCTCGAGGGGTTATTAATCTGGAAAACTGTTCAGTTAAATGGCCTAAGTTAAGTGGGATCCGATAAAATGCCACTTAAGCTGTCCTGAAAATAACAAAATAAACATACAATAGAAGAGAGCATAAAACAGAGATGAGTCCTAAACGGACCTAGTAGAAGTTCCAAGCATGTCATCCTTGGGACATGGTGTACATTTTGAAACAGAGTCATAGGGGATGACACCAGTAGGAAGCTTGGAGTATGGAGATACTCACATAGTTACGTGACACATGAGGATGGACCATCGAGTGCCTTAAACAGATCCATTAGGCCTGATCTGAGGTCTACTTTAGAGAACTTGGACCTTCATACGAGATGCCTGTGGATGAAGGATGTGGCTATGATAGTGGAGCCACTAAAGTACTTGAGCACAAATGAGAGTTTGGAGAGATGACTTGAGATGGACCACTTCTAGGAGAAACAGTAGATGAAGATGAGTAGCAAGGTGGATCTACAGTCTCATGGGCACTTCACCGCCTCCCCCTCTTCCACTAGTGTATGTCGGTCCCAATAGTATTGTTGGCTACTCTTCAACAGACAGAGTCATGAACACACCAAGGATGAGCTAGACTACCTTTAACCATGGATTTAGAAGGTTGACCAAATTTCACTTGATTTTCCAGGGCTAGATCAATGATCTCTAGCGAGAGGCAGTCAGTGTTTATAGGAGCAATCACCCCAGATTTCAGGAGATACGTGTAGGCTCAGCATTGGATAATTATTGTATGTGTGACCATTATGATCCATACACCCTCCAGATCAGGCACACATGGTTGGATAGCCTAAGTCAAGTTGATAGTAGTTACCTTTGATGAGACAAACACATGGAGGAAGACATGTCAAAGACAGTAGGGGGTTCACAAAGTACATGATTAGAATCAGATCTTCAGCAGTTGGAAACACAACCATCGTCTGAGTTGCCCAACCACCAACCGTGATGCACTGCCACTGATCAAATGCGCACTATTGTAGTCCGTGATGCACAACCACCATCTGTATATTACACTATTGCTGACCAAGTAGAGCTATTATTGTGGAAGCAAGAGCTAAGTAGTTACCTCACCCTATAGTAGGACAACTACTTGAAGATTTTCTTAGCTTTGCATAAAGACTGCATGTCACAACATTGAGAGCAGAGTTGGGACAGAGATTGAGGACAAGATATAGCTACGGTAACATAAGTTGGGCAGAGGAAAGTTAAGTGCACTAAGATAATTTTGAAGTGATGATACAGAATTGACTTCACTAGCCATCTTGCAAACCATCTCCTTGACCTGACATCCATGGGTCAAATGTGTATTGCAAGATAGTGTTAGTTAGAGTCTTACAAGGATCATCAGCAGTATTAGTGTCTTTTAGGGATGTATATAGACAGAGTCTGAAAATAGGGCAGTGCAACCACCAGATGAGATGGCCAAACTGGTCAGATTATTCAGTCAGTGTGATAACAGATTTATGAGTTATAGCAAAGGTATACGGATCATGCAGATGGTTAGACATGCAGTGTGACCTTAGCCAACGAGAGGTGTTCGACTTGTATAAGAATTTTGCCATAGATGATGGGTTTAGTGAGGAAGCATCCATTAGGGAGACAGTGTTTCCTTATGCTTTGCTAGCACGCTTAGGTCCTTACCTTAATACATAGGATTTAGCCTTTGCCCTGAATATATAAGGTACCTTCGTGGTATTGTTTAGGACTTATAGTGTAGGTAGCCGATGATAGACCAGTCTGGAGAAGACAACTTCACAAGCTTGTTAGCGATGCAAACAAGGACTTCAGTCAGATCGAATCATGTTGACTAGATAGAGGGACATTAATATATGCTTATCTTGACTTTTAGCTTTGCTTGAGATTCTACCACAATGGTAGTAGTCATGTGAGTTAAGATTAGTGCTACAAATTGTTAAGGGATGACAGGTCATACACCACTGAAGAGTGGAGGAGACACACATCAAACCTCACTATGAGTCCCCGAAACTCAAGGGGAGATAGTGGTTCTTTAGGTTGTTTAAACCCCATCCGTTTAGAAGTGTGTGACTAGTATGATATTGAGAAACACATGCTTACTAATAGTTGATTGAACTAGAACCACTTAGGAGCCATCTCTTGTACTTGTCATTGATTGGTTGTTCCATAGGCTAGCCACCTTGGTGGAGTCCAATCATGATGATCTTAGAGACATGTCCATGGAACCTATATTTTTGAGCCATCCAATATCCTATACGGAGTTTTCCCATTACCCTTATGAATTAGATGGAGATCCTCACACCACCAAAGATAGAGTGATGTACATACCTAATAGGATTTTCTCAGATCAATGCATACTTCCAACAGACCTAACGTCCAATTACGTGAGGATGAAACACATACTCTTTAGAGTCTTAGAGAGCAGTGTGACCAGTTTTCCACAAGAGATCCATTCTTTTTTCATATGACACATTGACACCAAATAAAGCCGAGCATTATCACTCACTCTTCCAAATATACTAGTCTTGCTACCAGTTGACCCAGATAGTGGAGACGAGTAAATATTGACCAGCGCACTTGCCACAAAGCAGATGCAAATCTTACAGTTCAATGTAGAGTATGTTTTCATACTCCTTGAACCACGTTGTACATGTATAGGTGTTCTCATCTTCATTCCATCATAAAGAGCCCTCTTCAGCAGTTGTTAGTAGTTATGTAGATAGATGCAAGAGTCGTAGCACGTAGTAGAGTAATAGTAGCTATCCTTGTTCCATTATGGAGCAGAAGGAGATATTTGACTTGGGACCGAGTTGGCTAGGAACTAGTGAACGGTCTAGTTTCTCTTACATAGATACCTAAGTGTTTGACCTAGACTAGCGATAGTGAACCATATAACCCATTAGTATATATACCCTTACTTGGTACTAGAGTCCACCATATGCTAGCAGGACTCACAGGACACCCTACTATAGCCATATGACCTAGATCATAGTGCCATGAGGGTACACGTAGTTTACGTATCACATTGAAGAGGATTAGAGAGACATGGGTAGACATTAGACTACATACCTCACACCAATATAGTTTTTCCTGATGTAGTTCAGACTAGTTCCCTGTAGTACTCTAGAGTATCTGTTCCACTACCCAGCAGACCTTTAGGGGTGAACCTAGGTTTTTTTTCCCCCCACCAAAGTCATTGCATTTTCATCCCCATAGTTTGCAGTTACCTTACGAACTAGTCTAGTGAGATGATTCGAGCATTTATAGTTAGTCCAGCCATATGATTCGAGCATGCGTGGTCAGTTTGGATAGATAATTTTACATATATGACTTGTTTAGCCAGATGATTCGACCATGTGTGGTCCTGTCCACCCAAATTAGTAATGAGCAAGCGATCTTCGTCATTGTTCAGTGTTCTAGCTTCATGTTGGTCTATTTGCATAGTATGCAGCTAGCCTTTGAGGGAGAGCTACCTTCTAGATTATAGCTCAACAACTTTAGTTTTGCCAGCTCAGTAGCATCTTCAAATGAGCCCTCTAATCAAAGATGGAATTTTTATAATGAGGAAAGGTTGGAAAACCACAGTTTCGGCTTAGGGTTTTACTCCCATGTAGGTTGCCCAGCTCCGACCAATCTCAAGTCGGTTCGAGCGAGCTCGAGCCAGAAAAATTTTAAGAATATAAGCATGAGACCCAGATGGCCATATGAGCATGTTATGGAGGTTGAGTATGCCTGATATGCATATGATAGTTTCAGTTATGATAGAGTAGAACATGAGTTATCATTATATACACAAGGTATACATATGATTTTTATAAGTTAGCCATGATTTTAGGCCTAGATCTAGGCCGTTACAACATTTAGTATCCGTTTGAGATTTTCTGAGTATTTCATTTGCATGCAACATAGGAATTTTGGATCACTAGATTGTGCCTTTGTGGGCCTAACTTGATTGAGTTTAGGGTTCAAGGCCAATTTTGCATTCTCGCTTCGATTCCCACATATAGACCACTTTTAAGACTGAGTTAGTTTTGACTTTGGACAACCTTGATCCGAGCTTTCCATCTATATGTATATTGCATATACCCATAGGTGGGTCCCACTAGAAGATGAGATGTCAAACGTTCAAGTTGTGCTACGTGGCATGATCTGAGCCATCCAATCATTCTTATCTTCACCCATTGATTTTCGGTTGTTTTTCTCTCATTTTCGAAGTTATTCACCTCTAGCGCCGCTGCCAATTTGGCTCACCTCCGGTTTGGTAGCGGCCCTCCTACGGCCACCTGATCGGCACCACCGCGACCACCTCGCAGTCGGCTATCAGTCTGTACCCACAATCGCCACTAGCCCAACCATAGTGTGTTTCCAGTCAATTTTTGCCATCGTCACCACCCGTTCGGGCCATTTTCCGACACCGATGACTGTCCTCCACGAAGCCAACAACTCCCAAAAGCTTCAGCTCGCATAGATCTCCATTTTGACACAACCCACAACCACCACCATGGCCGCGATCACCACCGGCGACGTCGCCACATCCGGTGGAGATAGCGCCACTTCCTGACCATTGTCAGAACTGGCCAGCTAGTGGCCAGACTCCTTCGATCTCACCACCAGCACCTCCGCCATGATGCCCCTATCGATCCTGGCCGGCGGTGACCCTAGCCGTGCTGCCATCTGTAAAGACCTGGGAAAAAAAAATAAAAAATAAAAATAATAATAATAATAATAATAATAATGTTCGACGCAGTGGGATCGAACGTGGGAAAATTTTAATTTTTTCATTTAAATGGAAAAAAAATCGATAGTTGGTTAAGTATGAATTACCCGGTTAATTGAAAAGTAATTTTTAACCGGATAATTCTATTTGAATCGGTCGAGTCGACTACACTATTTAACCATTTAACCATTTAAGTTAACCATACCATATACCCATTTAACAGGTTAAGTGAAATGGTAAAGTGAACCATGTCAATTACCCAATTACCTGGTTAAAGGAATTACAGTGATGGGGTGCTTCCACGTACCCTAGCCGTCATTTTATTTCATTATAAAAGGAGAAGGGGAGGGTGTCATCTGCATTTTTCCTCCTCAGACAGACACCGGATTTCCTCCTTCGCTCGGGTAATTTTCTTTCCTTTCTTTTTCTTATGTTGCATGCATGCACATGTTGCATAAATCATAAACATGATAAACAAGAATTAAATGAGAAATCAACAAGGGAAGAAGAAAACAAGGAGGACATCCTGCTGTTTAGCAGCAGCAACCACGCCATGTTTCCTTCCATGGTGCGGGGTTGATGTGCTGGAGGTGGGAATTGCTCCTGACGGTGATGCTGGCCTGATGGAGTCAACTTGGAGGGCCAAAACTGACCGTCGAGGAGGCATGCAGGTCTGAAATCTGAGGGGAGAACAGGTCAGTGTCGGTGTGGTGGTGCAGCCATGCTGGTCGAGGGTGCCGCCGTGGTGGTGCTAGAGGTCGTCGTCATGGTGGTGCTAGAGGGTCATCGTCATGGTGGTGCAAGGGGAGCCGCCATGGGTCTGGTCGGGTGCTGTTTATGTGGCCGACGAGGGTAGTCACCATGGGTCATGGGCTGATTATGTTACCGACATGGAGTCACCATGGTAAGGTCGGGGTTGCTGATTGGGTGGCCAGAATGGGGTCGCCAAGGACTGGTTGAGGGTTGCCATGTGGTGGCCAAGTTAGAGACGCCATAGCAACGAATGGAGGCCACCATGTTACTGGTTGGTCGCCATGCATGGTGAAAATACCAGCTTTCGCTGGTTGACTACAATAAAGCTGGGAGCTTTAGGGTCGTTAAATGAATTGTTAAAGTAGAATGGCAACCGGTAAATATGGGAGAAATCGATGTAGTCGAGTTAGAATATAAGGTAAATACAAAAGAATTAAGTATGAGACATGTTAATAATTAAATTATCAACTAGTTAATGGGGATTTTGATGGGGATAATTAATAATTAATTATCATCAGAATTGCTGAAAATTTAATAAGTAATGAAGACTAACATGAACTAATTACATCATTTAAAAATTGATAGTATATTAGTCATGTAGTTGCATGTAGGTTCATGCAAATAAAATTATACTAATGTATAATTCTATGCCCTCATTCAGATTAGGGTTAGCCGATTACAGTCAGACGAAATCTCAAGTCAGATACGTATAATATGTAGAACATCGTACTTTCCTTGCTGGTAGCCTAGGTCAGCCTGAGCCCAGATTCGGCCACCGTACACCGAGTGCAAACCGGGGTCAAAGAATTGACTCAGTCCGACACGGGGTCGTATTATGTGCGTAAATTGTGCAATGCATCGACATTATTTTGGAGTAGTGATAGCCGCCCCACAAAAAGGCTACGGCTGGGGTGAGCGAGGCACAACGATTCCTCCATCGCACTGGAGTCCAGTGATAGCTTCCCCATAAAAGGCTATGCCCAGGGTGTGTGAGGCACTGGCACTAGAATTAGTAGTGAGAGCTTCCCCACAAATGGGGCGTAGCAATCACCTGAGTGCAGTGATAGCCTCCCCATAAAAAGGCTATGGCCGGGGTGTGTGAGGCACTGGCACTAGAGTTGGTAGTGAGAGCTTCCCTACAAACGAGGCATAGCAATCACCTGAGTGCAGTGATAGCCTGTCGATAAAAAGGCTACGGCCGGGGTGTGCAAGGCACTGGCACTAGAGTGCAGTGATAACCACCTCCCCATAAAAAAGCTATGTCTGGGGTGTGTGAGGCACTGGCACTAGAATTGGTAGTGAGAGCTTCCCCACAAACGGGGCATAGCAATCACTTGAGTGCAGTGATAGCTTTCCCACGAAAAGGCTACGGCTAGGGTGTGCGAGGCATTGGTAGTGGAGAAGGTAGTGGTAGCCTCCCCAGAAAAGGGCTACAGCCGGGGTGTGCGGATCACAGCGGATACCTCCTCCACATTGTTTTGGAGTATAGCGGAATCACTCGACCACATATTAAAATGAACATAGGGAAGTAGTGGAATGTACTTGACTTGTTTTATCTATTATACTACTTAGTGTTGTAATCACTAATGTGGAATTGCCTCAGCAGGCGTGCAGATACGAAATTGGGTGATTGACAACCAGAGCATGGAGTAAAATAAATATGGGGACTCCTTTTTTTATTTATTTGAGAAATACGTGTGGCTACTGGGAAACGGTCCATGACTGTGGGATCTTTATATATGTTTTCATTAGAAAAGCTAGACATATTTGCTAAATTGTGAGTAACATCTAGCCAGCTAGGCCCACAATGTTGTGAGAAATGGTGGGTCGTTACACCGTCGGCATTTTTTGGCGATAGGCATCGGCCACCCCGTCCAGCTTGTTTGCTCTGCTAGCGTCCATGTTGAGTGGCGTGCGTCGCATCTGCCTGGCCATGCCCGAGTCAATCTTGTCATTCCCGTGTTCGCTTGGTCTTGCCTGAGTCGAGTCCAGTTCATGTCCGCCTAGTCAACGTAGCTAATTTTTCACTTAACCCAGACTGGGTTGGTTCAGCACATTTGGTTCGCTCAGGCTCAGCTCAGTTCAGTTCGATTCGATTTGGTTTAGCTCACTTTGGACTGATTTTCGTCTATTCTTGCACCATGTTTGGTAATGCGACAACAATTATATTAATTAAGATGCATATTCACATGATTGAGCATGTTTGGGTGTTATGATTATTTTTGTTTATTTATTGTTTGATTGATTGATTTATTTATTTATTTATTAGTATTCATTTCATATTGTTAGAGTATTCATTAATTATAATGCTTGTTTATATGATTACGTATAATTATTAATGATATATTTACTAAATAATATTTGTCTTATTTATGTTTACTAATGTGTGTGTGTGCATATATACATATGTATTATTTATTTATTTATTTATCTATTTGTTTGTTCGTGTGTATGTCATTATTTATTTGCCTATAATTACGTACTTCGTATTGGATAACAATGATATTATTATTATTTATGATTAATGAGTATTAACTATATATTTATTTATTTATAAATTGAATTATTATATATTTATTTATTTACTAATACGAGTATATGTTGATATTTACTTGTGTTTACCCGTATATTTGTATAGTATAATTATCTTATTGTTTTATGATTAGAGCGTTGTTCATGTTTATATATTTATTATTTATCTAATTATCTATGAGTGCATTTTCTTGTTTATTTATTAATTTATTATTTAATATTATTATGTCTCAATTTTCGTGCTAAATGTTTAGTTATTAGTTTGTTAGCACCATTTTTTATATTAGGATGTATTGATGATATGAGCACACACCACGAGCATGTATCATATAAAAATGTAAGTATTTTACTTAATAGTGGGTTCCGATGTAGGTTTTAGAGTATGAGCTCGCCGTAGAGGTGGAGATACGCTTGGAGCTTGGACCACAAGTTCGTAGCACTCTCCCCTCTCTAGTTGACTCCTTGCATGTAGAGTTTATTCGTGTTTTAAACGTTGGACGACATCGACAGTGTTTTATCGGATCCCAACAATGTCGGGCTATTTAGCCGTGTTTTCTACACATGTTTAATAAAACTATTAGGATGAGATCTCATGTTGGCTTTCGAACTAAAGCTACATAAATATGTGCTATAAACTTCTTGCCTAAACCTATTATATAAGTACACGCTTTTTTACGGATATCACAAATAAGAGAGTGAGTGATATGGAGATATATATGGACCGCACAAGTACTCCTTCAAACCCAGAGGCCGTACGGTGTATGAGGGTACTGTATAACACAACACATTTTTGGAATTTGTGGCAATAACTTTAACTGTTCCTTTTGCAACTCGAGTATTGTGGCAGGTGAAATATAGAAGATGTGAGGGCATAAGCATTGTATATATGAACCTGAACATTAGCCATGCATGCGAGCCAGCACTTGCTTAAGTATGTTTGCTTACCACTCGGTGTGAGGCAATCTTGAAGTTTCATAAGTTTTTGTAGGTAATGGAATACCCGTTTGCTAAATTGTATTAGTTATTTTTCGGACCAGTAACACTCATTACTCACGTTTTTCATATAATATATGTAGGTCTTGCAAATCCTGTGCCGACCTTGATTGGAGGACAAATAGACATTACACACACTTGAGCTTAGTGTATTTATTTCTTTTCTTGCTTTTACTTACATTTAATGTGTTTTGACCCGTATTTAACAATGTCTTTCATTCTCATAACACTAAGCGGGTTGTTTTGATCTATTTTATCAATCGAGTCTTACTGACCAACAACTTTAAACACGACTCGACTTGATCCTAACATTTTTTATTTAGTTCTTAGATGAACCAAAATTGGGATGTTACATGAAAGTTTAGCCCATTAATATTTTAGTTCCAATTCCTTATAATTGGGCCTTAGTAATCTTTCTACTCTTGATTTCTAATTTAGTGATTTCTATAATTTACCCAACAAGGGTAGAATTAGAAAATTCTACTAAATTACTTACCCAAATGCTCCAAAATTTGACATAGATATTATTAGGACACCTAGTAAACTTTGTAATTTATTATATAATTTTCCCATTGATGAATATATTTTCTACAGATTTTTCAATTGAAATCATAGAAATTGGATTATGAACTTAGTTCCATTAAAAATTAGAATGAATTTTGTTTAATTCCAAAATTTTCAGGGTTACATAAAATAGTTATTGGTTAATTAGGTAAATTTTTATAGTTTTTCATGTGATCTAATTATTAGACAAACATTTAAGTAAACACACAACACAAGCAATCAACACAGAACACAGCATATGCACACAATGTTTCATAAATTTTATTCAAGCCTTAGTTGAGGTAATTTTAGTACTGTAAATTTATGATATTAAGAACACAACATTCTTAACGGATGATCATAAGATATATCATGAAATTAAAATCATATCAAGATGTGAAATTTGGGGAAATGGGCGATTTGGTCTTTAGAACCTTGAAAGCTACCACCTTTTGTCCAATTTTAGACCTATTCATGATCATCTATGCCAAATCAGTCGACATGCTCAACATATAATTTATAGATCTATGGCGTGTGAAAACAAAACGACCAAGATCATACAAACCTGAATTCTAAACATGAGTTATTAATTTTACACTCAACAAGTGTAACGACCCGCCACTTCTCACAACATTGTAGGCCTAGCTGGCTAGGTGTTACTCACAATTTAGTAAATATGTCTAGCTTTTCTAACAAAAAGATATATAAAGATCCCACAGTTTTAGACCATTTCCCAGTAGCCACACTTATTACTCAAATAAATAAAAAGGGAGTCCCCATAATTATTTTAATTCATACTTAACCAGCTAACGATTTTTTTCCATTTAAATGAAAAAAAATTAAAATTTTCCCACGTTTGATCCCACCAACTTAGAATTATTTTAACCCCGAAATATCATAGCATTAATAGGATACTCATGATTAAGTACATCTCCAGTATAAGTTCATGTTACAACAAATACACGGATTTTATGCTACAAACAGGCTAGGATATTTTCTAGTCATTTCCTGTTCAGTCTCTCATGTAGCTTCTTCTGATCCCTGATTTCGCCGTAATACCTTGACCAAAAGGATCTCCTTGTTACGTAGTGTCTTTGTTTCCCTCGCTAAGATACGAACCAGTTTTTCCTCGTAGGTTAAATCCGATTATAGCTCTAAATCTGCAAAATTTGTGATAATGTGATTCTCATCTCGTTAATATTTCTTTAGCATTGACACATGAAAGACATTGTGTACACCATGAAGGCTTGGTGGTAATGCTAATCTATGTGCACAACTTCCGATTCGATCCAGAATTGGAAATGGTCCTATAAATCTTGGCTTCAACTTCCCTAATGTTCTAAATCTGATCACTCCCTTTTTAGGTGAGGTCTTAAGGTAGTCGAACTCCCCAACTTGGAATTCTAAGTCCTTCCTTCGAGTGTCAGCATAACTTTTCTGCCGATCCTGAGCTACCTTAAGCCTTTGCTGGATGAGTTGCACTTTTTCAACTGCTTCACTCACCATCTCTGGCCCGACCATAACCACCTCTGTAGACTCCAACCAGCATGATGGAGATCGACAAGGCCTACCATATAAAGCTTCAAACGGTGCCATTCATATACTGGCTTGGTAAGAGTTATTATAGGTGAATTCAGCCAAGGCTAAGTGTTTCTCCCAATCTCCTCCCCAGTCGAGGATGCAAGCTCTCAACAAATCCTCCAAGGTTTGATTGGTCCTCTCACTCTGACCATCAGTTTGGGGGTGATATGCTGTACTTAACTTGATTTGGGTCCCCATAGCTTTTGGAAAACTTCCCAAAAATGTGACGTGAATAGGGGATCTCTGTCAGAGACTATCTCCTTTGGAATTCCATGCAGCCTGACAATGTTATTTATGTACAGTTCTGCTAAGTATTCCGCCGTCCTTGTTGATTTTGTGGGGATAAAGTGAGCTGCCTTAGTCAAACGGTCCACAACCACCCATATAGAGTCATGTCTCTTCAAAGTCCTTGGGAGTTTAGTAATAAAATCACATGTGACACGCTCCCATTTCCAGGTAGGTATCTCTAAAGATTGTAATAATCCACCGGGTAGTTGATGTTGGGCTTTGATCAATTGGCATGTCTGACACTTGGAAACAAAATCCACCACATCCCTCTTCATCCCAATCCACCAGTAGGTTCATTTTAAGTCCTGGTACATCTTTGTAACACCAGGGTGTATTGAGAACTTTGAACAATGAGCTTCCTCCAGGATATCTTGCTTTAATGCATCATTGGTGGGTACACACAACCTCCCTCCAAATCTGATTACACTGTTGGAATTTACTACAATGTCGGGAGTTTTGTCCAACATTTCATTCAGCTTCTCATCTTCCATTTGTGTTAGCTTAACTCGGTCCACCAATTCATTGGAGATAACCAAGTTCGCTAGTAGTCCTATCGTTCGTTCCACCGGGTTAATAGCTACCACCTTAGCTGACATAGCCCAAAGTCTAGCTAGCTGTTGACCCTTGTCTACCTTGCCCTTTCGACTCAGCGCATCGGCTACAACGTTCGCTTTTCCCGGATGGTATAAAATTTGGAAATCATAGTCCTTTAAGTATTCTATACACTGCCTCTGTCGAAGGTTAAGGTCATTCTGGATGATGATATACTTCAAACTTTGGTGGTCGGGGAAAACCTGGAACTGAGCTCCGTACAAATAGTGTCTCCAAATTTTCAGAGCAAATACAACTGCTGCCAGTTCCAAGTGATGGGTTGCATAATTTTGCTCATGAATCTTCAATTGGCGAGAGGCGTAAGCCACCACCTTACCGTCTTGCATAAGGACACATCCTAACCCCACTAGCGATGCATGACTGAAGACCATGAATCCTTCATTGCCATTTGGTATAGTCAAAATTGGTGCAGTAGTTGGTGCAGTAGTTAAACTCTTCTTGAAAGATTGGAAACTCTCCTCACACTTGTTACTCCATTCGAACTTGACTCCCTTGTGTGTAAGCTTAGTCATTGGCGATGCCACCAAGGAGAAATCTTTAATGAATTTCCGATAGTAACCTGCTAGTCCAAAGAAACTTCGGATATTTGTGACTGACTTGGGTTGTGGCCAATCAGTAACTGCTCTCACTTTTGATGGATCCACTGCGACTCCCGCCTTTGAGACAACATGTCCGAGGAAGTTCACCTCCTCCAACCAGATGTCACACTTTGATAACTTGGCGATCAATTGATTGTCCCTCAAAACTTGAAGAGCAATGGACAAGTGTTTCCCATGGTCCTCCTCATTATTTGAATAGACCAGAATGTCATCGACAAACACAATAATAAACTTATCCAAGTATTCGTGGAACACCGTGTTCATAAGTGACATAAAGGCTACTGGTGCATTTGTCAGACCAAAAGGCATAACCAGAAACTCATAATGTCCATATCGAGTTCCGAAAGCCATTTTCTGTATGTCAGATTCCTTCAACCGCAGTTGATGATATCCACACCGCAAGTTTATTTTTGAGAATATTCCGGCTGTTTTCAACTGATTAAATAAATCATCAATCCTCGGTAGGAGGTACCGATTCTTGACTGTCACTTGATTGAGCTGGCGATAGTCAATACACAATCGAAGTGAGCCATCCTTCTTCTTGACGAAAAGAATAGCGGCTCTCCAGGGTGAAGTACTTGGTCGGATGAAGCCTGCCTGCAACATCTCTTCTAATCGACTCTTTAACTCCTTGAGTTTTGCTGGAGCATGCGGTATGGTGCTTTAGAAATTGGTGATACTCCAGGTGCTAGGTCAATGACAAACTCCACCACCCGCTTAGGAGGTAACCCTGGAAGCTCGCTTGGAAGCACGTCCGGAAATTCTGCTACCACCTGAATCATGGACAACTCTTTGGGTTTGGACTCAGACTCCTCTAGAGTTGCCGAAAAGGCTTTACAACCCTCACCAAACCACGCAGTTACCTCACTAATCGACACAATACAAGAGGATGGATCATTCCATGACCCTTGGCCCCATCTCACAATTACAAGGTTTCGTCAACACTCTCCTCCCTTTACAGTCGAGAAAAGCCTGGTGTGTAGACAACCAGTCCATTCCCAACAGTACATCAAAGCCTATTATCCTATAGACAATGAAATTCCATACATAGGGTTTCCCTTGTATATCCGAGGATAGGTTAGTCACTCCTAACGCTGTGACTTCCCCATCTCCCGTTGCAGTAGTGACCCTATAAGTCTTGGGTAATGTAGACGTTTGGAGTCCTAAACTCTTAACTAATCAGGATGATAGGAACGAATGTGTACACCCCGAATCAAATAAAACATCCACACTGACACTTTGAATCAGAATTTTAGCTCGAACTGTGTGGTCATCGTCCTCGATTTCGACTGCAAAAAGTTTCGGCTTCCCTTTGTCCACCGATTTTGCAGGTGCTGGGTAGCGATTAGGAGCTGGTGTCTTCTCCTTTTTAGGTTGCTCCTGTTGTTGCTTCAGGGGCTGACGACACTCATTTTGCAGGTGTCCCGTCCTTCCGCAGTTGTAGCACCGACGGGGCTCACTGCATAGCCCTGAATGCATCTTGATGCAATTTCTTACATAGTCGATACATAATCTCCTGAAACTTCCTTTTGTGGTTCCCATCGACATTCTGTTGATAGTTCTGTTGCTGGTGTTCTGCAGACCGGTTTTTGCTACTACCCGGGTTGGCATTCTTATGTTGCATAGTAGCCTTCCCCTATTTCTGTGCATGGACATAGTTGTACACCAACTCATGAGTAGTGGCTACCTCAATCACTTCGGTTATAGTGCCTCTTGGCACCGTAGAAACCCTACTCCTCAATTCTAGCTTCAACCCCCAGAAAAATTTGTCTGCTCTAGCCCGAACAGTTGCCAGACTCCCAGGTGCAAATCTCTCCAATTGCAAGAAATTTTTTGCATACTCTCGGACTGAATCATCCCTCTGAGTTAGAGTGCAAATTCCAAATCTTTCTTCTGGACAACAGACTTAGGAAATATTGTCCATTGAAAGCTGTTACAAATTCCGCCCAAGGAATGGACGAATTCTCCCGTTGATGGAACGTAGTCTTCTCCACGTACTTCCACCAATAAGATGCTTCCTCCTGAAGCATGCATGTCGCCCACCTCACTTGATGGCGATGAGGCACAGAGAGAGCTCTTAATGCTTTCTCAATAATGTCCATCTAGCTCTCCGCCTTCATTGGATCAGTCCCTCCAATTAATAATACCTCAGCTCCACTCTTCCGGAATATTTCTACAGTGTATCGATCACTGTCATCCCCAACTGGCAGTACCAATTGTTAGACTACCGGTGGCGCTGGGTTTAGAAGTTCCCCTCACTCGCTCGGGTCAGCTATCCCTACCTGCTCTTCGGCACTCCCCTCATCCCCATTTGGGATGCTACCGCAGCCGAATATAGAGCTCCATTCCCTGTTACCAATCCCGATAATCACTGTGCTATGTTCATAACCACAGAACTGGTATTATTTGAAGCCTGCGCTAGTCCATGTATGGCTGTCAAAATTTGGCCTAACACACTCTTCATGTTCGTGTCCGACTGCGTAGCTTGGCTCGACTTCTTTCGAGTGCCTGCCATCTAAAATTTATTCCGTTATGGTTCATTAATTTTTTTTTTTTGATCACTTAGGTTTGCTAGTGAGTCCACTAATTCACTGATAACATACCCCATTGGAGAAAGATAAGTATTGGACTCTTCAACAAGGTACTTGAGTGGCTCGACTTCCTTCGGGTGCCTGCCATCTAAAATTTATTCCGTTATGGTTCATTAAATTTTTTTTTGATCACTTAGGTTTGCTAGTGAGTCCGCTATTTCACTAATAACATACCCCATTGGAGAAAGATAAGTATTGGACTCTTCAAAAAGGTACTTGAGTCATAAGATGTGAGCTTTTGGAAACTTGGCTCTGATACCACCTGTAACGACCCGCCATTCCTCACAACATTGTGGGCCTAGCTGGCTAGGTGTTACTCACAATTTAGCAAATATGTCTAGCATTTGTAACAAAAACATATATAAAGATCCCACAGTCTTGGACCGTTTTCAAGTAGCCACACTTATTTCTCAAATAAATAAAAAAGGGAGTCCCCATATTTATTTTGCTCCATGCTCTAGTTGTCAATCACCTAATTTAGTATCTGCACACTTACGGAGGCAATTCCACGTTAGTGATTACAACACTAAGTAGTATAATAGATAAAACAAGTCAAGTACATTCCACTATTCCCTATGTTCTTTTTAATATACGGTGGAGCGATTCCGCTATACTCCAAAACAATGCCGAGGAAGTATCCGCTATGATCTGCACACCCCGGTTGTAGTCCTTTTGTGGGGAGGCTACCACTACCATATCTAATGCCAGTGCCTCGCACACCCCGGCCGTAGCCTTTTTGTGGGGAAGCTATCACTGTACTCAGGTGATTGCTACGCCCCGTTTGTGGGGAAGCTCTCACTGCCAACTCTAGTACCAGTGCCTCACACACCCCGGCCGTAGCCTTTTTATGGGGAGGTTATCATTCCACTCTAGTGCTAGTGCCTTGTACACCCAGGCCATAGCCATTTTATGGGGAGGCTATCACTGCACTCAGATGATTGCTATGCCCCCTTTGTGGGGAAGCTCTTACTGCCAATTCTAGTGCCAGTGCCTCACACACCCGGCCGTAGCCTTTTTATGGGGAGGCTATCACTGCACTCCAGTGCGATGGAGGAATCACTGTGCCTCACTAACCCCGGTCGTAGCCTTTTTATGGGGCGGCTATCACTACTCCAAAACAATGTCGATGCATTACACAATTTACGCATATAATACGACCCCGTGTCGGACTGAATCAATTCTTTGACCCCGGTTGCACTAGGTGCATGGTGGTCGAATCTGGGCTCAGGCCGACCTAGGCTACCAACAAGGAAAGTACGATGTTCTACCTAGTCGTCTGACTGTGACCCGCTAACCCTAATCTGAATGAGGGCATAAAATTATACATTAGTATAATTTTATTTGCATGAACCTATATGCAACTACATGACTAATATACTATCAATTTTTAAATGATGTAATTAGTTCATGTTACTCTTCATTATTTATTAAATTTTCATCAATTCTGATGATAATTAATTATTAATTATCCCCATCCAAATCCCCATTAACTAGTTGATAATTTAATTATTAACATGTCCCATACTTAATTCTTTTGTATTTACTTTATATTCTAACTCGACCGCATCGAGTTCTCCCATATTTACCTGGTTGCCATTCTACTTTAACAATTCATTTAACGACCCTAAAGCTCCCAACTTTATTGTGGTCAACCAGTGAAAGCCGGTATTTTCACCATGCATGGCGACCAACCAGTAACGTGGCGGCCTCCATTCGCTGTTATGGCGTCTCCAACTTGGCCACCAGATGGCAACCCTCAACCAGTCCTTGGCAACCCCATTCCGGCCACCCAATTAGCAACCCCGACCTTACCATGGTGACTCTATGTCGGTCACATAATCAGCCCATGACCCATGGCGACTACCCTAGTCGGCCACATAAACAGCACCCGACCAGACCCATGGCAGCTCCCCTTGCACCACCATGACGACGACCTCTAGCACCACCATGACGACGACCCTCTAGCACCACCACGGCGGCGCCCCAACAAGCATGGCTGCACCACCACACCAACACCGACCTGTTCTCCCCTCGGATTTCAGGCCTGCGTGCCTCCTCGACGGGCTGTTTTGGCCCTCCAAGGTGACTCCATCCGGCCAGCATCACCGTCGGGAGCAATTCCCACCTCCAGCACGTCAACCCCACACCATGGAAGGAAACATGGTGTGGTTGCTGCTGGAAAACAGCAGGACGTCCTCCTGGTTTTCTTCTTCCCTTGTTGATTTCTCATTTAATTCTTATGTTTATCATGTTTATGATTTATGCAACATGTGTATGCATGCAACAAAAGAAAAAGAAAGGAAAGAAAATTACCCGAGCGAAGGAGGAAATCCGGCGTCTGTCTGAGGAGGAAAAATGCAGATGACACCCTCCCCTTCTCATTTTATAATGAAATAAAATGACGGCTAGGGTACGTGGAAGCACCCCTTCACCGTAATTCCTTTAACCAGGTGATTGGGTAATTGACATGGTTCACTTAACCATTTCACTTAACCTGTTAAATGGGTACATGGTATGGTTAACTTAAATGGTTAAATGGTTAAATAGTGTAGTCGACTCGATCGATTCAACTAGAATTATCCGGTTAAAAATTACTTTTCAATTCACCAGGTAATTCATACTTAACCAGCTAACGATTTTTTTTCCATTTAAATGAAAAAAAATTAAAAATTTTCCATGTTTGATCCCACTGCGTCGAACGTTATTATTCTTATTATTATTATTATTATTATTATTTTTCCGGGTCTTTATAACATGTGTAGATCAGGACACAAAGATGATACAAAAATCATAACTATTTATCTACACATGATAACAAAATGAAGAAACTTTCAAAATTCTTTATGAGGCATATCTTCAAGTAAAAAATGTAATAAAAATGCAAAAAATAAAATCCATACACAAAATAGAAACCCAAACAAGAATTATCAACCAAAACTGGGGAAAGGACAAACCTTTAATGGTTCAAGGGGAGGCCACTTGGAGTTTTCCCACTCCAAGTCCTTCAACCCATGAAAGAAGAACATCTTGGAAGGCCAAGGAAGGATGGAGAGAGCTCAAAGAGTGGAGAAGAAGGTTGGGAGAAGGAGAGGGACGTTGAAGGTGAGTGGAGTGGAAAGGTGAGAGGATGAGGGTGGGGCTTTACAAAAAAGAGGGTGATTGGTTAGGTGATGTCATAGGCATGGGTGCCACACCTAATGAGGTGTGTTGGGATTTAAAATTTAAAAAGAAAAGGAGGGAAAAGATCTTGTAACACCTCAATTTTGGTTCACCTAAGAACCGAATAAAAAATGTCAAGATCAAGTCAAGTCATGTTTAAAATTATTGGCTTGTAAGACTCAATCGATAAAATAAAGCGAAACAACCCGCTTGGTGTCATTAGAATGGAAGACATTGTTAAATATGCGTCAAAACACATCGAATATTAATAAAGTAAGAAAATAAACAAATGTGTTGAGCTCAAGTGTGTGTAATGTTTATCTTTGCTTCCGCCAAAGTTGACTCATGATTTGCAAGACTTACATATATTAAATGAAAAACGTCAGTAACGAGTGTTACATATACGAAAAATAACTAATACAATCTAGCAAATGGGTATTCCATTACCCATGAAAACTTATGAAACTTCAAGATTGCCTCACACTAGGTGGTAAGCAGACATACTTAAGCAAGTGCTGGCTCGCAGACACAGCTAATGTTAATATTCATACATAATACACTTACACCATCAGATCTTACATAGTTCACCCGCCACGGTATTCGAGTGGAAAAAGGAATAGTTAAGTTAGTGCCACACATTCGGAAATGTGTTGCATTACGTAGTACCCTCATACACTGCACTACCTCAGGGTTTGAAGAAGTACTAATGAGATTCATACATATCTTCATACCGCTCACTCTCTTATCCGTGAAATCCATAAAAATGTGCGTACTCATATAATAGGCTTAGGAAAGGGGCTTGTATCATATATTTTTGGAGCTTCAGTTTAAAAACTAACAAGGCATCTCATCCTTACAGTTTTATTAAACATGTGTGGAAAACATAGCTAAATGGCCCAACATCGAAGGGATCCGATAAAACACTACTGAAGTCGTCCTACATCAAAAGCACGATTAAACTGGACACGAATGGAGTCAAGCAGAGAGGGAGAGTCATTCAGACCTGTGGTCCAAGCTCCAAGCGTATCTGCACATCTGAAGCGAGCTCGGACTTCAAAACCTACATCAGAACCCACTACTAAGTAAAATACTAACACTTATATATAATGCATGCTCGTGGTGTGTGCTTATATCATCATTACATCATAATAAAGAAAACATTGCTAACAAACCTATAACTAAACTTGTGGCGCAAAAATCAAGACATAATAATATGAAATAATAATTAAATAAATATACATGAAAATGTACTCATAGATAATTAGATAAATAATAAATACATAAACAAGAACAGTACTTTAATCATAAATGAATAATATAATTATACTATTATAAATATATGGGTAAACATGAGTAAATATCAACATATACTTGTGCTAGTAAATATAAAAATCAATAAATAAACAAATGATTAGTTAATACTCATTAATCATGAATATTAATAATATCATTGTCATACAATACAAGAATACATAATTAAATACAAATAAATAATAACATAAACATAATGAACAAATAAATAAATAAGTAAATATATACAATTAACTAAACATAATAAGACTAATATTCATAAGTAAATATAATATTAATAATAACAAATAATGATGTAAACAATCATCAAATATGATAACATATAATTAGAAATAAATAAATAATAATGATAAATAAATAAATAAATAAAATAAATAAATAAATAAAAATAATCATAACATCCAATCATGCTAAATCATGTGAATATGCAACACAACTAACATAGAGGCTCTCGAATTACCAAAAATGGTGCAAAAACGAACGAAAATAGTCTAAAAATGACTGAATTGGATTTAACCGAGCTGAACCAAACAAAATTTGGCCAAGTCAACTTGGTCTGGATTAAGTAAACTGCTGGGCTGTGTAATGACCTGCCATTTTTTCACGATATTGTGGGCCTTGCTGGCAGGGTGTTACTCAAAATTTAACAAAAACCAACCCTACAACAACAAATCCTAACCGGATTAGCCGTTACTTAAAAGGTTATATGAATAATATGAAGCAAATAAGTCTAGCATTTCTAACTTAAAAGAACTTATTTTCAAATGACAATGCATGAAGTAATTATCCCACAGTCTTGGACCGTTTCCCATAGCCACATTTATAACACAAGAAAAGTAAAAAGAGAACTCCACTTATTAACCGTTCACCACCTGCGTTGGTAGAAAAACCACCCTATCGTCTCTTAGTCTTTAGGTCTAGCTGCTAACCTATGAAGGCAATTCCGCGTTAGTGATTAACCACTAAGCCGTATAATTAAATAAAACAAGTCCACAAACTCCCTATCATTATCTATAATATTGGCACTTGTGACCATTCCAACGTGACTATTTATTAGCTGATGGTTCAATCCACCATGTCCATTAGTTGGCTGATGGGTCAGTCCACCATGTCCATCTATTGGGTGATGGGTTAGTCTATCATGTACGTTACCAGCTAGCGAGTCCAATCCGCCATGTTTGTTATCGGCTGGTGAGTCCAATCCACCCTGTCCATTAGTTGGCTGATGGGTCAGTCTACCATGTCCATCTATTGGCTGATAGGTCAGTCCACCATGTCCATAATTGGCTGGCGAGTCCAATCTGCCATGTCCAATTTATTGGCTGATGGGTCAGTCCATCATGTCCATTACCGGCTGGCGAGTCCAAGCCAACATGTCCATTATCGGCTGGTGGGTCCAATCCACCATGTCCGTAATTGGCTGGCGAGTCCAATCTGCCATGTCCAATTTATTGGCTGATGGGTCAGTCCATCATGTCCATTACCAGCTGGCGAGTCCAATCCATCATGTCTGTTATCAGCTGGTGGGTCCAATCCACCATGTCCGTAATTGGCTGGCGAGTCCAATCCACCATGTCAAATTTATTGGCTGATGGGTCAATCCATCATGTCTATTATTTGATTATGAAGGGCATAGCCCATGTCAGACTGAGTCAATTCCTTGACCCCAGTTGCACTCAGTGTATGGTGGTCGAATCTAGGCTCAGGCTGACTAGGTTATCTACAAGGGAAAATACAACATTTTAAATAATTATACGGACCTGGATATTTCGAACTTGTAGCTGCGACCAATGATCTTAATCTGAATGAGGACATAAAATTATACATAAGTATAATTTTATTCGAGTAGAAATGCATGCAACTAAATAATTAATATACATATATATATATATATATATATCACTATTAAATTTCAACAATATTAAAATTTCACTATTCATGTGACATAATCATTTAAATCCTACTTTACATTAATAATCTAGATCATAATTAACAACTAACAAATAATAAAATAATTTTCAACTTATACACAAATATTTAATTACTATTATTAGTATATTTTCCTTCGATTATAATTTTTTTAATCGCTACTATTACTTACAACAATTTAATTAATTAAGTTGTTCAATTAAATTATTTAAAATAATTTGTATTATTTTAATTCATAAATATTATTAATACAATTATTTTAAATTATTTGACTCTATTAAGTTTCGAACTTTATTTATTTCCATTATGTTATTTAGGTTCGACGTGAGTGATTGCTACCCGACTATAGTTTAATAACCTATTTTCTACATTACTGACTCGTTATTAAAATAATCACTTTATTTACCTAGTATTAAATTTAATATGGTAAAGGTAACATCTTTATTTATTAATCATTTATAACCGTCCGATTTAATTTAATCGTTTTTATTATGCCGATTAATTATCGACAGTTTCTCATTACTGTATTTTTTTATTATTTATGTCCATGTCGACTTCATCCAATAACTAATTAGTTTAGTAACTTTACTCTATAACCTATTAAAATAATTTTTTTTTAAAATTTATTATGAGTTTGTATTATTTTTAACTCGAGTCGGTATCAAGTCAACCAGTATTTACAGAATTGCCACCGCCCTTCTTCTTCTTCTTCCTCGGCGAGCTCTGTTCCCGACTCCAGGTGCGCTCTAGCCACCGCCGCCGCCGACCACCTCCGGCCGCCCTCAATCATTGTCGACCAGGCCTGCCCTGCCCTTGCGGTGTCACCCAGGCCAACTCCGGCCATCTTCCAGCCGCGGTGACGCCCCCATCGCCTTCCTAGCGGCGCGCTCACGTCGGCAATTCCACCGCCGGCGAGCGTCGCCGCCTCAATTGGATGGTCACCTCGTCACCCTCGACCACCTATCTACCTTCCCCGCCCATATTGGAACCCGTCGCCACCCAGGACGGCCGGATTTCTTCCTCAACTGCCGTCGCCCCTGTTTTTGCCGCTGCTACTGCTTTTGGCCATTTACCACCCCAGGCCGACATCCACACACGTGAGATCGACCCTACACTGATCGACGAAGAAGGTAGGATCATCTTTCGATGTCGGAACGACCCTTGCCACCGTTTCCCGGCGACTTTGCCTGTGCCTCCCCATCTCGCCGAAACAGGGGACTCGTCGGCCGAATTAATGTTTAAAATTTTTTTTTAGTTTCTTTTTTTGTTGATTTTAAACTTTAATCCTCACGATTATAAAGTTTATTATTAAAATATGCATGCAAAAAAATTAAGAAGAGGGAGATAGGAAGAATACCTAAGCGAGGAAGAAGACACGCTGGCAATGAAGAGGAGAAGAGAATGCGAATGAAGGCTAGGGTGGAGGGCGTCCTTTATAAATGAAATGATGGCTAGGGTTTGTGGAAATACCAACCCCCGTATTTAATTCCTTTAACCGGTTAACCGGGTAAAGAATAAAATATTTAACCGGGTAGAGAATATAATATAATTAATATTAATTCTCTAACATTCGATCCCTCCCTGCCCGAGTCGAATATATTAAAATTTTTTTTCCACAGTCTTTACAGGCTGGGTCGGCTGGACTGGTTTGGACTGATGGACACATACATAGGCTTGGATTGGTGGATTCGGGCACGGCCAGGTGGACGGGATCCTTCACAACCGGTAAACGGTCTCGATGAGTGGCAACAGTGTCTGTCGCTAGAAAACACCGACGGCAGCGTGACTGGGGTCACCACTAGTCGGGATTGACGACAAATGCGACGAGGATTATGATGGTGGTGGCGGCCAGCAAAGTTCGGCTGGTGGCTGGCTGGAAATCTGTCGGAAAGGCACGGAATCGCCGTCAGGTGCGGTGGTGTTGACAGCCGTGATCGCGGCCGCGGCGATGGTTGTGGGTGGTCTCATAATGAAGATCTCAGAAAGGTGAAGCTTTTGGGCTAGTCGGCTTCGCTGGAGGACAATCGCTAGAGTTGGAAAATGGCCTGAACATATGGCAGTGGAAACCAACTAAGAAAATGCCATCAGCGGCGGCAACTGGGGTTGTGTTGGTAGGGATCGTGGGTACGAATTGATAGTCAGCTATGAGGCAGTCGTGGGGGTTCTGGTCTAGTGTCTAGGGGAGAGATTGAGACTTGCCAGCGACAAGCGAAAAATGGCAGCGGCAATATGGGTGTAAAGCTCTGAAAATGTGGGAAATCATTGGAAGTCAAATTGAGAATGCTAGGTTCGAGTGGACAACTCAGATTTTGCCATGTGGCATGATATGAGTGTACAACAACTTAGTAGCCTAGTGGGGCCCAACTATGGGTATGTGTAATACACACACACACACACACACGAATGGAAAGCTCAGATCGAGACCGTCCAAAGTCAAAACTGACTTGAGTCTTAAAAGTGACTCTATAGGTGGGAATCTAGATAAGAAGGCTAAATAAGCCTCGAACCATGAACTCAATCTAATAAAAATCTGCAACTCAATCAAGCTAGCTTGTTTAAGTATGTTTGCTTATCGGCTGGAAATCCGCTGGAAATCACTATGTGCATGCAATGAGATACTCGGAAAATTCAAAACATATACTAAACTATGCAACGACCTAGATCTAGGCCTAAAACCCTGGCTAACGTATATAAACAAATCTGTATACCTCAGTATACACTAATAACTCGTGCCCTTATCATCGGCATGTCGGGCATACTCGACCACTATAACATGCTCATATGGCTATCTGAGCCCATACTCGTACTCTGAAAACTAGTCCTGTAACACCCCAATTTCGGTTCACTCAAGAAGTGAATCAGAAATGTTATGATCAAGTCGAGTCATGTTTAAAGTTGTTTGTCGGTAAGACTCGATCTATATAATAGATCAAAACAACCTTGTTGGTGTCAAGAGAAAGGAAGGCACCATCCATTAAATAGACGTCAAAATGCATCATACATAAATAAAAGTAAGGAAGTAAATAATTGCGTTGAGCTTAAGTATGTGTAGCATTTATCTATCCTCCCACCAAAGTCAACCGAAGATTGCAAGAGGTACATATATTATATGAAAAAAGTCAGTAATAAATGTTACTGGTCCAAAAAATAACAAATACAAATTGGCAAATGGGTATTCCATTACCCACGAAAACTTATTAATTTTCAAGAATACCTTACACTGGCCGATAAGCAAACATACTTAAACAAGTGTCGGCTTCTATGCGTGGCTCATAATCATATTTATACATACAACGCTTATGCCCTCACATCTTCCATATCACCCGCCATGGTACTCAATTAGCAAAAGAAATAGTTGTGTTAGTACCACAAATTCCGAAAATGTGCTGCAGTATGCAGTACCATTATATACCGCACTACCTCATGGTTTGAAGGAGTATAAGTGCGGCCCATACTTATCTCCGTACCACTTATTTTCTTATTCGTGAAATCCCTAAAAATGCATGCACTTATAGAATAGGCTTAAGAAAGAGGCTTGTATGATATATTTCTGGAGATTCAGTTTAAAAACCAACAAGGGACCTCATCCTTGTTGTTTTATTAAACATGTGTAGAAAACACAACTAAATGGCCGGCATCGGAGGGATGCAATAAAATGCCACCGATGTCGTCCTATGTACAAAACACGATTAAACTTGATATGCAAGGAGTCAAGGAGAGAAGGAGAGTCCTACGGTCCAAGCTCCAAGCGCATCATCACATCTACGGCAAGCTCGGACTCCGTAACCTATATCAAAATCCATTGCTAAGTAAACTACTAACATCTCTATATGATGCATGCTCGTGGTGTGTGCTCATATCATCAATACATGCTAATAAGGAAAACAATGCTAACAAACCTATAACTAAGCATGTGGCATGCAAATCTAGACATAATAATAAATAATAAATAAATAAATAAATAAACAAGGGAATACACTCATAGATAATTAGATAAATAATAAATACATGAACATAAATAATACTCTAATCATAAAATAATAATATAATTATACTATATAAATACACATGCAAACACGAGTAAATATCATATGTACTCGTATTAGTAAACATATAGATAATTAATAAATAATTAAATATTAATTCAATAAATAAACAAATAAATAGTTAATATTCATTGCTCATGAATAATATTAATATCATCATTATCCAATATCGAATACATAATTAATACAAATAAATAATGACACACGCACACAAGAACAAACAAATAGATAAATAAATAAATACACATATATGTATACACACACACACAGTTTAGTACACATAAATACAAATAATATTCATAAGTAAATATATCATTAATAATAATAAGAAATCATATAAACATGCATTATAATCAATTAATACATGAATCATATGAAATGAATAATAATAAATAAATAAATAAATAAAGCAATAAATGAAGAAAAATGATTATAAATCGCAAAAATACTAAATTATGTGAATATTCATATAAACTAATATAGAGGCTTTCGAATTACAGAAAACGGTGAAAGAACGGACAAAAAACGATCCAAAAATGAGTTGAATCGAACCTAACCAAGCTGAACCAGACCAAACTGAATGGGCTAAACCAATCCGGTCTAGGTTGGCTGGAAAATGGGCTGGGTTGACTTGGCGGACTTGACAAGGGGTTGGACTGAACATGGACATGAACACCTGGTGGTCTCGGCATGGCCAGGCGGACACTGGGGTGGCCAGGCAGACACATGGGTGACCAGGCGGACGCGACACGAGCAGCTGGGTAAACGGGCCGAGTAAAGGGTTGGCAGTGCTTGTTGCCGGGGAATGCCAACGACAACGTGACTGAGGTAGCCACCTATCGGGATAGGAAGGTCCCTTCAAGGCGGAGGTGGTGGTGGTGACAGCTGGTGGATTCCGACCACTGGCTAGCCAGAAAATAGCAAGCAAGGGGCGGATAGCCGCCGAGTGTGGCGACGTCGTTAGCGGCGATCGCGACTGCGGAGCTCATCATGGGTTGTTTGAAAATAAAGATTTGAGTGAATAGAAGCTATGAGGGTGGTCTGATTGGCCAGTATTGGTTTGCCAGCACCAGCAAATGGCCCGAAAGGGTAGTGGCGGCGGCGGGAAATGACATAACACCATCGTCGGCGACTATTGTGGAGGCTCCGATGGCGATGGTGGGCACGGACTGGTAGCCGACCACGAGATGGTCACAATCGTATCAATGATGTGGCCGGAGGAGGGCCAGGGTGTCGCCAGTGGCGAGCCGAAGTGGTGGCGGTGTTAAAGGGTGTGAAGCTCTGAAATGTGGGAAATCTTTGGAATTCAAATAGAGATTGCCAAGTTTGAGTAGATGGCTCAAATTTTGCCACATGGAATGATATGAGTGTCCAACAACTCAGTGGCCTAGTGGGGTCCACCTATGGGTATATGTAATATACACATAGACGAAAAGCTCGGATCGAGACCGTCTGAACTCGAAACTGACTCGAGTCCTGAAATTGGCTCTATAGGTGGGAATCGAGGTAAGAAAGGTAAATAGGCCTCGAAACCCTAAACACAATCAAGATAGGCCCACAGGGGCATAATTGAGTAATCCAAAATTCCTATGCTACATTCAAATGAAATACCCAAAAATCCCAAATGGATGCTAAACGCTGTAACTGCCTAGATCTAGGCCTAAAATCCTGGCTAAATTCCTATGTTTTATCGGATCCCTCTGACATCAGGCCATTTAGTTGTGTTTTCTACACATGTTTAATGCAACTGTAAGGATGGCATCCCTTGTTGGTTTTCAAACTTAAGCTCCAAAAATTTATGATACAAGCCTCTTCCCAAAGCGTAATATATAAGTATGCACATTTTTATGGATTTCACAAATAAGAGATGAGTGGTACGGAGATATATATGGACCGCACTAGTACTCCTTCAAACCCTGAGGTAGTGTGGTGTATGAGGGTATTGTGTAATGCAGCACATTTTCAAAATATGTGGCACTAAGTTAACTATTCCTTTTGCTAGACGAGTACCGTGGCGGGTGATATGGAAGATGTGAGGGCGTAAGCATTGTATGTATGAATATGATTATGAGCCGTGCATGCGAGCCGGCACTTGCTTATGTATGTTTGGTTACCACCTAGTGTGAGGCAATCTTGAAGTTTCATAAGTTTTCGTGGGTAATGGAATACCCATGTGCCAGTTTGTATTAGTTATGTTTCGAAGCAATAACATTTGTTACTGACGTTTTTCATATAACATATGTAGGTCTTGCAATCTTGAGTCGACTTTGGTAGGAGGACAGATAAATACTACACACTCTTGAGCTCAATGTAGTTATTTCCTTTCTTACTTTTATTTATGTTCAATGTGTTGTGACGTGTATTTAACAGTGTGTTCCATTCTCATGACAGTAAGAAGGTTGTTTCGATCTATTTTATCAATCAAGTATTACCGACCGACAACTGTAAACAAGACTCAACTCGCTCGCAACATTTTTTATTTGATTCTTAAGTGAACCGAAATCAGGGTGTTACATTGGCCAACTTATACATACCTAGATACCATACATAAATATACTGTAAAATGGCAGGTAAGCACCTCGATCTGGATTCTGACTGAACCAAAATTAAAACCACCGGGCGAAAAACATGGGTTTTACAAAGTAATTTATCATTAAATATCATAATAAACTATTTACAATTTAATGATAATTGATAAAAAATATAAGGATTTAATGGTAATTTTGTAATTAATGTTAGTTACTACCATTAGATATGGGTGGGGGGGGGATCGTTAAAAAGTGAACTGTAAATATAAATTTTGTTAGTTCATGAAGATTAAACTATTTAATCAAAATAATTAAGTAATATAAAATTATTTACCTCGTATACACAATACAAATAGGACCTCTAGTTTAGATAAAATTACAAATTAAAAATTATCTAATTCCTATATGTTAGAACAGACTGTCAAGAGTTATCTGATATGAACAATTCAAACCAGTTTGTCATGTTTGTCTCATACTAACGGGACAAATATTTATCAAGAGTGAGGAAGTATCATCTAATGGTAACACCTTTTGGTCTCATAACTTTTCATTAGAGCTTGCTACTTTTAGGAGAGTCACAACCTTTAATAAATAAAGAGAAATTAAATAATAATTTCTAGTATCTCTCACTCGCATATAATGAACAAATAAGTAGCTTATCATTGGCGTACATCCAAATACCATAACGTCTCACTCACACATGATAACTCTGACTTGTTCATACCTGGAATAATATGTGTGGCCATCGAGGACACGGATAAGGAGGAGCAAAGCTATGAACCTGTTAGGATTGCATAGCAGCTATTGTAGAGTCACGTTATTCCTCAATGTATTTATACTCCATATTTCATATATACAATATATCCTACTTATAGTACGTAATCGGATGCACCTTCAATACAGTTTAAATAGTCTTTCCTTCATACTTAGATATTCCTTATCAATAGAAACATGCTTACCTAACTTGTCCTATATGGCCGAATCACTTGTAGGTTTGGTAAGATACAAAAGTAGCAAACATTTTTATATGACAAGGATAAACATAGTTGAAAGTAAGAAGAACATATATTTGAAGCTTACTTCAAAGGTCTCACACAACAAGAAAGAAAAAATATTCTTGTGTTACATATATTTGAAGTTTACTTAGCACATGTGTTATGAATTACATACTATCGTGGAAAACATATTGTATAGATCGTATGTTATTATCGAAACCACCATACAGGTTTTAGTCTAATTGTCACTTCTTAAAAATTGACCCTAAATAATAACACATGAGCAACCAAACATGTAAAATGCACCTAAGAGGAAATGGGTTTCCTCCAATCATTTATTTTATAATAATCTTATCTTGACAATATCAATGCGACGATATACATTTTTTCATTAAAAGTGTAGAATTGTCTCATCTCTCTACATTACATAAACATAAGAGGTGAATGCTTGTCTGAATAAGTCATTTTTCCCATTGAGATACTGAACATGTTAGTATGTGTTACATATAAATATTAGAATAAAATCCATAATTGAAAAAAATGAATTGTCACTGAATGTTTACTCATATTGTGAAGCCTAGCAATCTCTTACATAAAACATAATCTCATTGTCTTAAAAAGATATTTGAACACATCTTGACCTATAGTGTAAAGACCTGGAAAAAATAAATAAATAAATAAATATATATATATATATATATATATTCGACGCGGTGGGATCGAACATTGGTATCCATGAATTTATTTAAATTATTTACCCGCTACCCGGTTAATTATCAATTACCCGGTCAAGTGGAAAGTATTAGTTAACCGGTTAAGTATTTTTACCCGGTTAAGTAAACCATACCATCTAACCATTTAACTGAACCATACCATGTACCCGTTTAAGAGGTTAAGTGAAATGGTAAAGTGAACCGTATCACTTACCCATTTACCCGGCAACGAAGTGTGTTTTCATAAACCCTAAGCCTTCTTTCATTTTATAAGGAGGAGGGAGGGGGCGTCATGCACATAAGCTCCTTGGACAAACGCCGGCTTCCCCATTGTTTTAGTAAGTTTCTTCCTCTCTTCTTCAAAGTTTGCATGCATACATATGATCAAACATTATAATACAAGATAATCATGGAAACTATGACTTGAAATCAACAAGAAAAAGGGTAGATTTCATAGAATTTATAGCCAAGGATGGTAGCACGTTCTGCTGAATTGCAGCAGCGGCACCATGGCGATTGTGTCACAACCAGTTGCATATACCACGCAGCAAGGTAGTGTTTCACTTCTTTTGGGCGTTGGGTTGTTGTGCGGGAAGAAGGGGACGCTTTGGGCGGTGCTGCTGGCCACGTTTGAGTCGCCATAGCAGCAGGAAGGTCGCCATGGCTGCTGGTTCGTTGGTGCAGAACTTAGTTGGACGTGGTTAGTTGTTGAAAGGCACAAGCTTTAGGCTTCCAATTGGATTGCTAGGAAAGGGAAGCAGTTAGGGAAGGAAGTGAATTGGTTTTGGGTTGAAGAAGAGGACGCCAAGGCTGGGTTTTTGGTGCAGGAACGTCGCCTAGGATAGCTGCTGTAAAACGTGGACGTTAGGCTTCATCTTGGGTGGTTTTAATTTGTTGTTGATGCTGGATTAGGATGTTTGGATGGTTGTTTAGCTAGGTTGCATAGGGAAGAAGAAGAAGGGCGTGATCTAAGTGGTGCCAAGGTCTGGTTGGTGCTGGTTTTGGTGAAGAGAAGGAGGGTGACGGGAAGAAGAAGAAGAAGAAGAAGAAAATGGCAGTTTGGTAATTTCTGGTTGACTCGATATGGGTTGAGTTAAAAATCATAATAATAATACCAACTTGTATTCAAATCATTAAAATAAATAATTTAAAAGAGATATGAGTTAAGTGGTCAAAATAATAAATTTATAAATTATTACATGAAATTAATAAATTTCGATCGGGATAAACGGTAATTAATTAATCGGCTGATTAAAAGCAATTAACTTAAATTGAAGGGTTAAGAGGAATATATAATAAAGACTTCACCTTTATCATATAAAAGTTATATTTGATAAATAAAACGATTATTCTTATAATAAATTCGTAAAGTAAAATAATGGATCAATAAAAGATAATCGCGTACAAATTACGCGATAGCATAATTAATTAAATAAAGAAGTGTTGAACCTTATCGAATTAAATAAATTAATTAATGTGGAATATATTAAATATTTAGTTGCATGCATTTTCGACGCGAGTAAAATTATACTAATGTATAATTTTATGCCCCATTCATATTAGGGTTAGCGGATTACAGTCGGACGAACCCGCAAGTCAGGTACGTATAATAGATAGAACATCGTATTTTCCTTGTTGGTAGCCTAGGTCGGCCTGAGCCCAGATTCGACCACCATGCACGAAGTGCAACCGGGGTCAAAGAATTGACTCAGTCCGACACTGGGTCGTGTTATGTGTGTGAATCTTGTAATGCATCGATATTGTTTTGGAGTAGTGATAGCCGCCCCATAAAAAGGCTACGGCCGGGGTGAGTGAGGCACAGCGATTCCTCCATCGCACTAGAGTGCAGTGATTGCCGCCCCATAAAAAGGCTACGGCCGGGGTGTGTGAGGCACTGACACTGAGTGCAGTGATAGCCGCCCCATAAAAAGGCTACGGCCGGGGTGTGTGAGGCACTAGCACTAGAGTTGGCAGTGAGAGCTTCCCCACAAACGGGGTGTAGCAATCACGTGAGTGTAGTGATAGCCTCCCCATAAAAAGGCTCCGGCCGGGGTGTGTAAGGCACTAACACTAGAGTGCAGTGATAGCCTCCCCATAAAAAGGCTACGGCCGGGGTGTGTGAGGCACTGGCACTAGAATTGGTAGTGAGAGCTTCCCCACAAACGGGGCATAGCAATCACCTGAGTGCAGTGATAGCTTCCCCACAAAAAGGCTACGGCCGGGGTGTGCGAGGCACTGGCACTGGAGACGGTAGTGGTAGCCTCCCCATAAAAAGGCTACGGCCGGGGTGTGCGGATCACAGCGGACACCTCCTCCGCATTGTTTTGGAGTATAGCGGAATTGCTCCACCGCATATTAAAATAAATATATGGAAATGGTGGAATGTACTTGATTTGTTTTATTTATTATACTACTTAGTGTTGTAATCACTAACGCGGAATTGCCTCCGCAGGTGTGCAGATTCAAGATTAGATGATTGACAACTAGAGCATGGAGCAAAGTAATATGAGGACTCCTATTTTTATTTGTTTGAGAAATAAGTGTGGCTGCTGGGAAACGGTCTAAGACTGTGGGAACCTTTATTTTATACTTGTTTTAATTATTATACTCGGCATTTAGTAGTTTCATATTGGTAACACCTAGCCAGCTAGGCCCACAATATTATTGTGAAAAATGGCGGGTCGTTACATATAGAAACATAAAACATAATGTCATTGGTTTTGTGAGTGGGTCGGCCAACATTTGACGTGTGTTTAGATATTCTAAGATGACTTTAGCTCGTGATATGATTTCCTTCACATAGTTGTACTTGACATCAATATGTTTGGTTTTTTTATGATATTTGGGATCTTTTGTATAAGTAATAGATGTTTGGATATTAAAATATGTTGTCACAGGCTCTTGAGAATTTGTGACAATTTCCAAATGTTGGAGGAATCTATGTAACCAAATGACCTCATGAACTGCACTTGCAAAAGCGAAAAATTCTGCTTCCATGGTTGATAACGCAATGCACATTTGTCTCTTCTTTGCCCATGAAAGAGCTCCATCATTTAGTAAGAATGCATATGTCGATGTTGATTTTCTTCCATCAAGGTCACCGGCCCAATCAGCATCCGTATATCTGATAAGTTGTAAGTTCTCTCCTTGATATGAAAGAGAATAATTTGTGGTTCCTTTTAAGTACCTCAAAATCTTTTTGATAGATCTCTAATCTCTCATACGGGATTTGATTGAAATCTTCATACTAATCCAACAACATATGCAATATTAGGCTTTGTGCAAGTCATTGCATACATCAAACTCCCTATTACATTTGATTATGAAATTTTGGAAATTTGTTTTTTTCTTTTTTCGTCTTTAGGCACATATTGAGAGTTAAAGATTTGCCCATAGGTGTATCAACTGGCTTACAATTAAGCATGTTAAATCATTCAAAAACTTTTGTTATATAAGGCTCTTGAGAAAAGTGATCAATCTCTTAGAATGATCTATCTGAATTTTTACACAATATATGTAACACCCCGTTTCGGCTCACCCGTGAACCGACCCGGAAATGTCACCGGCGACCGAACCGTTCGCTAATCTACTGGGTTCGGTTAAGCCGACCCGGATCTACCCTCGGTGTCTCAAGATGGAGATGCAAACATGAAATGCATGGATGGGATGCGTGGGTTCTAACGTAGTCCTACGTGCATGCTATGATGTACAAGCAAAGACAAGACAAAATAATAAATGAGAAACCAAAAGAAAATATATACTATTTTATAAAAATACGGTAACACATAATAATCTACCATGACATTCAACCATTATCTCATTCGTTTTTACCTGAGCCGAGTCTGAACTCCAAACTCACTACTCATTCACATTTATCCATTCATTTCATATCAAGCAATTTATCTAAACAAACACATCAAAATTATCATTCACGTAGCAATAACACACCATCATTATACGTTACACGCGGCAGGTACATGTGTGCGCGGTTCCGTGCTGCTCCTCCGCAGTCCCGACAGCTTTCATCGCTCGCATTCCTCACCTACATATATATAGAAAAACCGTCAGTAACGAGTGTTACCGGCCCGGAAAATAACTAATATCAATCTGGCACAGGAGAGCAAACTCTCCTGTTGAATCAAAACCATATACTTCCTCAAGAACTCTCATCAGGGCACATACGGGAGCCGTCGCCCTCGGGTCGACAGCGTCCCCCTATCTTTCACATTCTCATGCCTCGGCCATTTCTCTATTGCTTCTCGCGTCAAATCTCATTCCTTTCCGCCCTCTGCACCTTCCATATTACTCCTGGCCTTGAGCACGAAGGCCGAGTACTCTCAGGCAGTCGCCTTCAGTACCCTTTGAAACCACAAGTCTAGACATGCGCTGCAATGCAGTACCCGTGAACCTCCACACTTCTCCGGGTTTGAGGAACTCAAAGGTGGAGTTGTCAGGATCCCTCGGGAATGAAACGGCCCGCACACCATTCCAGAGCCCACTATCGACACACACGTGCCCGCTCGCGTAGCACGGTAGTCGGATTTCCCTCATTCAGTCTCTCACTGAAAACGCGAAAACTATACATATATATAGGTCTGGGTTGGGATTTATACAATAGGCCCGAAGGCAACGTGAGCTGGATCTGAAGTTCGAAAACAAACTCGAGGGATCTCATCCTCGAGGGTTATTAATCCGGAAAATCGTTGGCTAAATGGCCCGAGTTAAGTGGGATTCGATAAAACGCCACTTAACTCGTCCTGCACATAATAAATCAAATACACAAGAGAGTAGCGTAAATCAGAGAACGAGTCCTAAACGGACCTGGTAGAAGCTCCAAACGGGTCCACGCGCCTAGGCGGCGAGCTCCTACACCGTACCTACACAATCAAGCTAAAAACTAACGCCCGCATGATGAATCACATATCCTATAGCATACACACACAATCAACACAATCACACGTCAATCAACACACATCAACCTATATCAATTCTAGCGAGTCTACTTAAGCTAGTTTGATTAGATCATGATTATTACTTAATAACCCTAATTAGTTTCATAACTTCTATTTTTAACACCACACAATCAAACAAATTTCATATTTTTATCCTTAATCAAATCTACATTTATATATATTATTATAACACACAATTCACCAATCCTAGCATGCAATTCTAATAATCAAAACTTTCAAATAATTAAATTAAAATAAATTATACCTCGCGTCGTCGAAAATCGGCGACGGCTAGGGTTTCCGTTTCGTGGCTCGAAACTCGAATTCGGCACCTAGCGGCGTCCGAAGTCCGATCAGATTGGACCGGGTGCGTTCGGCGGATGATCCGGCGAATTTCCCACAAATCCAATTTCCGGCGGTTCCGGCGGTTTTCCGGCGAGTGTCGGCGGTTTTCCGGCGGATTCCGACGGTTTTCCGGCGATGATTTGGGACGGGGCAATCAGGGGGTCTATCGGCACCAGCTCGACGAGCTCGGTCCAATGGTGGTGTCAAACGAAGTAGCCGAGGCGGCGATGGCCGTCGGCGGCGGCGTCGAAAGTGGGTGGCGGCGGCGGCATTCTCCGATCGGGGCTCCGGCCGGCCTCGACGACGGTCGGGATGGTGGGGGAAATGTCGGCGACGGCGAGGGGGTGGTCGTCGGGGTCACAGCGGCGGCGGAGCGGCCCGGACGGCGGCGGATCGACGAGCGGAGCGGAGCGGCTTGTGGGGCGATTCCGGCGTCGTGGCGGCGCGACGGTGGCCGGGGTTGGTCGTGGCGGCACGGCGACTGCACGGCGAGGCGGGGCGGCGTCGATCGGGGGCAGGGCGGCGTCGACAGCGGCGGCGGCGGCGACCCAATGGTGGCGGCTAGGGTTTAGGAAGGGGGAGGGTGTCGGGGAAGATGAAGTGATGCTCTAGTGGCAGTTTCGTAAATAAGTATTGACTCGATTCCGACTCGAGTCAAAATAATAACTAGTTCGTAATAAATTCTAAAAAAATCTAGAAAAATATGGAAAAATCACATAAAATAAAACAAACACAATAACATCCAAATGGCATGCTCTATAACTAATAACCCACCCGAATATAATCAAACGCGTCCTAATGCGTTATTCGGCCTAAAACTATTTCTACGATCAAACATATAAAAAGAAAAAAATACTGCATACTTTCATATATTCAGATAACTCGCATCTCACCATCTTCTCGACGTTATCATCATATATTCAGGTACACCTGACTCTCATCGCTCATAACTCACGGCTGGTCTCGACTCAGCACGCGATTCATGAAACTGACTCGACTCGAACCAACGGTCGAACCGACTGGTTCGGTAACGTAAAACCCTGACTCGAATCACGGGTTTTACAATATATATTCAGCTTCTTCCATATCCTTTATATCAAAACAATAAGATAATCATTCTTTACTGGCAAGAAAAAAGTCCTTGTTGTTTGATGCCATCAAAATGTCATGCACATAAAGAGAAAGAATAACATATAAATTATTAAGACATTTTACATAAATTCAATGATCTTCATCAATCATTTCAAAATTATATGAGATGATTGCTTGATGAAACTTTAAATTCCATTGTCTAAAGGCTTGTTTAAGGCCATATATTGCTTTTAAAGTTTGTAAACTTTTGTTCTTGGCCTGGAACAACAAAACCTGCTGATTGTTGCATGTAAGTTTCCTCTTCCAATTCTCGATTGAGAAAAACTATCTTAATGTCCATTTAATTTAATTATAAATCTAAATGTGGTAAAATTGCTAATATTCAATGAACTAAAGTGAATTGAACTATCGGAGAAAATGCTTTGTCATGGATTATTCCATCTTCTTGAGTGTATCATTTAGCTACCAAATGACTTTCATACCTATCAATTATACCATCGGCTTTGCGCTTAAGTTTGAGAATCCATTTATTCCTGATTACTTTTCTTCTAGTGGAAGATCAAATAAATCTCCGACTTGATTTATAAGCATTGAATTCATTTCTTCCTGTAATGCAATTTTCCATTTTTCATTTGCAAGGCTTAAGAGTGCTTCCTTTAGGTGAAGATCACAAGGAATAATTTGACATTCAATTTCAAATCTTCACTTTGTAAAAATACATCACATTCAATTTCAAATCTTCAACGAGGAATAATTTGACATTCACTAAATCATAAATTTCTTTCTTAATTTGAATTTATCAAAAACTTTCAATCAATTCATAAACTTTTTCAACTGATTTGAAATGATGACTCCCACTATGAGGATCAACCATTTCCAAAAATTGAAAATCCTTTTGTAATTCGCCCTTGTTTGGAAAATTATTTTCTAAGGATGTAACATTGTGAGACTCATTTTCTGAAATACTTGTATCTTTGTTTTCACTAATAAACACATAACCTTTTGAGTATTCATGTTCACATATAAAAATACATTTCCTTACACAAGGACTTAATTTTCCATGTTTATACGATGAGTTATGGACATAAGCTGCTGACCCCAATGTCTTAAATGGCTTAGTTCAGCCCTTCTTCCTAAACATATCTCATAATGAGTGGAAGCAACAAATTTGGGAGGCACACGATTAAGTATATAGGCAGCTATGAGTAAAACATCTCCCAAAAATGAAATAGGAAAATTTATTTTTGTCATCATAGACCTAATCATTTTTTGAAGGGTCCTATTTCTCCTTTCGGTAACACAGTTCCATTGCAGAATATTTGGAATGATTAATTGACAATTAATTCCCTTCTCTAGACACAATTCCTTACAATTATCCAAAAGATATCGTATCAACCCAGCTGTTTTTGAGCTACAGACCAAGTATTATAATATAAAATTAAATGTCTCGTAAATTAATTTTTTATTAATATATCAACATCATGAATAAATCCATGAAGTAAATTTTTTAAAACCATACAAATTAAATTTATACTCAATGAATTAGTTAAAGTTCAATTCTAAGTCATGCTATGAAATAAAATATAATATAACCAATGCACGAGATAATCTAAGATCCATGAAACAAACTGAAATCTCACTACCATGCAAACAACCTAGAAGTTTAATAACATATAATAAAAACTAATAATCTAATAACAGAATCCTCCAGCTTTCCCGACTCTACCCATCATTCTTCCATGCTCACATTTGAAAAGGCAATTCTACATTATTGATAAAAACACGAAGTCGTATAATTATAAGAAACAAGGTAATATATTCCACAACATCATTAATTAAGTCTTTTACTCATTATGAGCCTATGATAAGCTCTTATTATGCCTGGAGGGGTGGCTACCCCATCTAGCTACAATCCTGTATATGTGCACACATGCTATGTGGCCCACGGCCTATAGTTACCGATATTTTCTATTGACTCACCTTCTCAGTATCACAAGTGCATAATGAGTCGTCTTGCGCCATTGCACCCCGTCACCCCTTTCGGCATGGGGCATATATTTAATCTTTCAATAATTTTAAGGGTGCGACCCCGTGTCAGATTGAGTAAATTCTTTGACCCCGGTTGTGCTTGGCACATGGTGGTCGAATGTGGGCTTAGGCCGACAAATGATAATAAATAGGAATATATAACATTTTAAGTAATTATACGGACCTAGAATTCTGATGAGGCATCCACAATTACGACACACAATCCTAATCTTAATGAAACAATAAAATTATACATAGGTATAACTTTATACAAGCAAAAATGCATGCAATCAAATGACTTTATTATATGATGATTAAAACTCGACAAAATAAGCATGCAAGAGACAAAATATTAGCTGTAAATTTATAATATTTACACCAAGTATGGTGAGATAATTAATTATTCATGTGACACAATAAATTAAGTCATACCTTACCTTTTAAATTAATTATTCAATCACAATTCACCCCAAGCCAACGACAAAATAATTGTTAATTTACTAGCATGTATTTAATTACTAATATTAGTGTATTTTCCTTGATGCATTAACTAGTTAACCAAAGAAATCATATTTAGATTATCGTCCTACAAATTTAAGTTATTATTTAGGCTTTTAATTAATATCATACTTTAATCCCTATTAAGAAATAACAGTTACTTATTCCGTTAATAATAACTTGGATATTTGTTAATAATAATTTATTAACTTTTTCACTAACTCTAATTAATTAACCTAAAATTAGTTGGATCATCATATCTAATTATTTAATATAGCTTGTATTAAAATTTAAAGGATATCACTCGTAAAATTATTTAAATTACTTAACTCGGTATAGGTTATTTGTTATAAGCATGTTATTATGATTCAGCACTTGCCATTTTTATTCTATTATATTCTAATAATCCATACTTTAATTTATCAATACAACCATATACGTATTTTTTATATTTTAGTAGTGACAATATAAATATTAATGATTGTAAACACTCAACGATAATTTAATACTAATCCCATTTTAACTCTTAAAAACATCATGGAAAAGTTATAATAAGCTCATTTACATGAATTTATTACATTTTAATTAACCCAACAGTGATTAATTTGACTTGTGATTTAATTAATAATTAATAACCCATGATCACAAACGCGTATTAACATATTAAGGTATAAAGATGTCATCCTTGTTACTTTAATTAATTATAACTAGCTAATTAATAGATATGTCATCCTTGTTAACTATAATCATTAACAAATACATATAGATCATAATTACCTCTAATATTTATTAACATTATCTAATAAAATTAATATACATATCCCAAAAGAAAACACAATATAATTATTTACTATTATATGAATAATTATTTATTAATAATTATACCACTTGATCATCAATTTAAAAGACAACCATATACATAAATCAAAAACCCTAACAATAATAACAACAAAAATGTTTAGTTATCTACATATAATAAAAAGCATGCTCTCATCTATAAACATAAGATAATAATCATATGATCAACTATTACTAATATCATCACTTGATTTAATTCAACTCAAATTCAATTAATATGAATTAATTGATATTTAATCACCTATTTATCAAACCCAAAACAAAAAAGATCACAAACACCCTGAAAATTTGTGTAATACACAACAAATAGAGATTTATGCACTGAGGAAATAAAATAACAAGAGGGAAAGAAGGAAATGTATACCTATATACGAGAGAAGATGAAGATGCTCCCAACAAGGAAGAGACGAACTAGAGGGAAAAAGTGTTGGAAAATATATGCTCCAAACCCAAAGAAAATATACGCTCTAAACCTTTGTGAGTCAAATGTGTTAAAAAAACTATCAAAATGATGTTTTATTTAGCATCAACAGAATTCCCCGTTATATAAAAGAATGCATTGTAACATCCCAATTCAGCCCGAAGGGATGAAATGAATTGTAATATTATAATTTAGAAGCTACTCATTGGGCTATCGCATATATACTTGATGGAAGCGGATCTCAACCCTCTATGGAGGCTTAAGATGGACACTAGGTTTGGTTTTCATAAAATGTGTGCAGAGTTCGTACTACAAAGGTGGATCTTAGACCTAAAGGATTCCTATATGAACACCCTTAGTCATAACAAACATAGAACCATCCCTATGACTTTGAGCGGTAACTTTAAAAATGCGATGATCACTCCCAACTGTAGAAGAAGCACTCCCCGCAATAGTTTTGAGGTTGCATGTTGTTGCGTGTGTCATATTCTTACTACTTAGTTCAAGTGGTTGGCTTAGGTCTTCTTATTAGTTACATGAAGATGATGTGGGTATTTAAACAAGGGTTTCACCTGTTCCATATACCCTACACGAGCAATAATAAAAGCGTCAAAGAATTACACAGCATCATCGAGTATCAAGACATCAAACCCTAATATCCAAACTTCATGTTGATCTTCAATTACTGTGAATCATAAGCTCCTCCACCCACATTACTCTAACACACAAACAGCTGCAGCCATGTAACGACCCGCCCTATTCGGCCAGGGTTACTCAAAAACATAAATGATGTAACAATAACATTCAAGCACATGAATCGTAATACGGCAAATAAGTCTAAAAATTTATAAGTAATAAAAATAAATCCTGTTTTGATAGCATGTGACAATACGTAAAATAAATTAACTAGGCGAGTACAAAGTCCCACAGTCTCTGACCATTTCCCATAGCCACATTTATAATAGAAGAGAATAAAAAGAAGTCCAATTTATTATCAATTTACCAAACCTAGGTTGGTAAAAGAACCACCAACCACACTCTTAATCCTCAATCCGAAGCTGCTCACCTACGGAGGCAATTTCGCATTAGTGATAAAACCACTAAGCCGCATAATTAAATGGAACAAGTCAATATAATCCCTATTATTATTTCACGAGACTTTTAGTAGTTATGAGCCTATGCTGAGCTCCAATTATGCTGGGAGCGGTGGCCACCCCATCTAGCTACAATCCCATGCATGCGCACACATGCTACGTGGCCCATAGCATAATGAGCCATCTTGCGCCACCACGCCCTGTCACCCCTTTTGGCATGGGGACAGGTATTTAATCTGTCAGGGGATGCTGCCCTATGTCAAATTGAGTCGACCCTGGTTGCGTTCGGTGCATGGTGGTCGGATATGAATTCAAGTTGACCAAGACTCTCACATAGTAATTTTTAAAGGATGTGGCTCCGTGTTGGACTGAGTCAATTCCTTGACCCCAGTTGCATTCGGTGCATGGTAGTCAAATCTGGACTGTCAAAAAGGGAAAATACAACATTTCAAATAATTATACAGACTTGGATAGTTTGTAAGTGAACTTGCAACGGTGACCAACGATCCTAATTTGAACGAGAACATAAAATTATACATAAGTAAAATTTTATTTGAGTAGAAATGCATGCCACTAAATGACTTAAATATATCATTATTAGAATTCGACAACATAAAGCATGCAACATTTAACAATATTAAATATTCAATTCTCAACATTTACAACAAGTCTAGTGAGATAATTAATCATTCATGTGACATAATCATTTAAGTCATACTTTACATTTTAAATTAACTATTTAAATCATAATTAACATTTAACTAATGATAAAATAATTAATAACTTATAAACAAGTATTTAATTACTATTATTAGTATATTTTCCTTTGAGATGATAATTACTTAAGTACGATCTTGACGATTTAGTTTACAGTTTTAATTTTTAATCACTATCATTATTAATAGCAATTTAATTAATTAAGTCTTTCAATTAAATTATTTAAAATGATTTGTATTATCCTAATTAAAGGATACTACTAATGCAATTATTTTAAATTATTCAACTCAATAAAGGTTCGAACTTTATTTATTTTCATTACGCTATTAGGTTTAACGCTTGTGATTTTTACACAATTATAGTTTAATAACCCATTTTCTACTTTAGTAACTCGTTATTAAAATAATCACTTTATCTACCTAGTATTATACTTAATATGGTAAAGGTGAAATTTTATTTCATTAATCACTTACAAGCATCCGATTTAAATTAATAGCTTATTGTACACCGATTAATTATCAACAGTTTATCATTACTGTATTTTTATTACTCATGGCGATTTCGTACAACAATTAATAAGTTTAGCAATTGTAACCCATAACAATTAGAATAATAAACTCGAGCCGTGTTGAGTCAAGTTATATTTACAAGTTTGCCATCGAAGGGATTCTTCTTCTTCCCCGTCGACCTTCTCTTCTCCAGACCTTCTCTTGGCACAAAACCAGATCACGACCTTCACTAACTGCTACCTTCACCAACAATCTAGTTGAACAACCATATAGAGCATCCCAACCAAGCATCAATAACAAAATAAAAATAGCCAGAGAGGAAGCCTAAGGTTCGGGTTTACAGTAGCCATGCAAGTTGACCACCGTCCTGCACCAAGGCACATGACGCCTGGCCAGCAGCACCTCCAAGAAGGCTTCCCTTCTCCCGCACGACAACCCACCCCATCAAGGCTGTGAGCATACACAGCGTGAGCCTTGGCCGATGAACTGATATGGATGCCTAACTTGACAAGCACCGAAGGACAATCCCAAACATGAAACTATCCCCCACAGCATTGCCCATAAATCCTAAATGAAACAATTACATACCATAGAACGTTGATGAAGCAACAGAAATAGCAAGGCGATCATGACTTGATGAAACAGCAGAATTAGTATGGCAATCATGAATTGATGAAGCAGCAAACTTAGAATGGCGATCATGGAATGCATGCTTACGGGAAAACAAAACAGCAACTATAAAATGAGCAAAAGAAGGACAAGGAAAGCATACCGAACAGGACACAAAGACGAGATGTAAAAATGCCGCCTAGAGAGGAGAGCAAAAGGGAGAGAAGGGAGAAGAAGGTGAGAAATAGGTGGCTAGGGTGAGGAAGATGCCCCCTCACAAAAATGACGGCTAGGGTATGGGAAAACACTCCAACACCAGACTTTAACCGGGTTGCGAATAAAATTTAATAATAATATAATATTATTAATAATTCTCTAACATTTGATCCTTCCCATACCGAGTCAAATATTTTTAAACAACATATATATATATATATATATATATATATATATATTTCACAATCTTTACAAGCCAAATATGTTTCGTGTACCTAACTTAACTCCTCGTCATGTTTCAGGACTCTGGGGCTTGTATACCTTGCAGATGATGGTTAGCCTTGCCCTAAAGTATTATAACTCCATAGTAAAATCTAATAATATAAAGTGAAAACATGCTAGCATAACCATCATAGCATACATCTTAATCGTACAAGGTTCACATAGTTTGGGCATATACCCGTCATATAGTCATACACAAAATATATGATTTAAAGCAAACAACATGACACAGGGCCCCTGCCACCACTGCCCTTGAGTCGTCTGATACATGCACCTAAGCAGACCAAATCCATGGAACCTCACCTACATATAATAGAAAACCACATCAGTAAGAAAATGAATTTGATTACCGGTCCGAACAACAACCGGTAAAATAACAAGCTGGCAAATGGGTATTCCATTAGCCATGAAAACTTATGAAACTTCAAGATTGCCTCACATTGGGTGGTAAGCAAACATACTTAAGCAAGTGCCGGCTCACATGCATGGCTCATGATCATATTCATACATAGAACACTTACGCCCTCACATCTTCCATATCACTCACCATGGTACTCGAGTGGCAAAATTAACAGTTAAGTTATTGCCACAAATTCTAGAAATGTGTTGTGTTACACAGTACCCACATACACTGCTCTACCTCTGTAACACCCCAATCCAGTTCACTCTCAACCCGAACCAGAACCATTACAATGCATCGAACTACTCGTAAACCAATTAATTTGGTTGACCCAAATAATTGGCTATGATATAACCCTCTTGACATCTTAAGATGGAGTACGCTATTAATGAATAAACAATGTATGAACAAGATGCAAAACCCTTGCAGGATGCTACATGAATGTCATGATGATATCATACCGAAAATAATGAAAAGAACAAACAAACATTGCACAAAATTCAGGAATATAACAGACAAAATCTTCCCAAAAAGTGCAGTAAGGGGACGTCCTATTAAAACACGACACAGTACAGTAATATATAAAAACAATAATTTACACCAAAATAGATTCAAAACATAAACATTCATCACAATCAGTCTCTCGTCCACCTGCAAATCATGCTCATCACATTTGGTTCATTTTCATCTTAGCATAGCAAATCATTCCTGAACATTTAGAACTTTTTCCAAAACATTTGCAAAACATTTCTAAAAGAGTCCAAACATTTCTAAAGCAAGGCATACAAGCCTCACAAACACATGCTTATATATATACACAAACATGTATATCCACAAGCAACACTCAACCACATCACATCTTACGCAAAAGTGGACGCGGCACCGGCATATTCCAGTCATCTTCCTCACCTACATATATAGTAAGAAAATGTTAGCAATGATTGTCACTGGTCTAGAAATAGCTAATATCAAAATGAAACATGAGAGCTGACTCTCAAGGAAAGTAAACAATCATATATCTTCCTCAAAACTTTCATATGGGCAAGTACAGAGGAGCCATTGAGCAGCTGACTCAACAGCGACCCGATCAATCTAGTACTATGCCACTCTTAGCAATACTTTTCTATTCCCAATCTCGAGAAACCTTTGTCCTAAGCTCTTTCCGAACCACTATATCACTCTTCGCCTTGAGCACATAGGCCAAGTACTCTCAGGCATGCGCGTTCAGTCCTCTTTGAACCATCAATCCGGACACACGTTGTACTTAATAGTGATAGTAAACCTTCATGTCCTCTGGGTGTGAGGCACTCAAACATGGAGTTATCAGGATCCCTCAGGAATGGAACAGTCCGCTCACAAATCCAGAGCCCACTTTGACTAACACGTGCACCCGCTCGTGGTACGTGTGAGTTGATTCACCTCCTCATGTCTCACTGAAAACTTGATAAAAAATATTTATAGGGTTGGGTCTAGATTTATTATAATAGGCCCGAAGGCATCTTGTGTAACGACCCGCCTGAACCAGACCGGATGTTACTTAAAATATTGTTAATGTAAATGTAACCTTCCAGAAAATGAATTTAAATACAGCAAATAGTCTTGCATCATATAATATAAATCATGTTCTCTAAAATATAAAATAACTATCCCACAGTCTCGGACCGTTTCCCATAGCCACATTTATAACGCAAGAGAATAAAAAGGAAGTCCAACTTTATTATCGATTTACCATACCTAGGTTGGTAAAAACCACCAACCACACTTCTATTATTTAGTCCAAAGCTGCTCACCTGTGGAGGCAATTCCACGTTAGTGATAAAACAACCAAGCCATTCTGAGATTAGAAAATTATCTCCCAGTTCATTCTGAGATTAGGTGGTGGTCCCCCAATTCATTTTGAGGTTAGTCATAGTCTCCGAGTTCATTCTAAGATTAGAAAATTGTCTCCGAGCCCATTCTGAGATTAGGTGGTCCCCCAATTCATTTTGAGGTTAGTCATGGTCTCCCAGTTCATTCTGAGATTAGAAAATTGTCTCCCAGCTCATTTTATTATTAGGTGGTTCCCCAATTCATTTTGAGGTTAGGCATGGTCTTCCAGTTCATTCTGAGATTAGAAAATTGTCTCCTAGCTCATTCTGAGATTAGGTGGTCTGCCAATTCATTTTGAGGTTAGTCATAGTCTCGCAGTTCATTTTGATATTAGAAAATTTTCTCCCATCTCATTCTGAGATTGGGTGGTTCCCCAATTCATTTTGAGGTTAGTGCCTACAATGGCTACCAGTTTGGAAAAAAATACACAATTTCATATAATTATACCAATTTGGAAAAATACAACATTTCAAATAATTATATAGACAATATAACATTTCAAATAATTATATGGACACACATAGTAATTTTAATGGTGCGGCCCTGTGCCGGACTGAGTCAATTTCTTGGCCACAATTGCGTTACAGTGCATGGTGGTCGAATGTGGGCTCAGGCCAACCTGGGCCGCCAACAAGGGAAATTACAACATTTCAAATGATCATACAGATCTGGATATTTTGAACTCGTAGCTGCGTTTAATGATCCTAATCTGAACAAGAACATAAAATTATACATAAGTATAATTTTATTCGAGTAGGAATGCATGCAACTAAATATCTAATATATATATCATTTCCAAAAATATTAAAAATTAAATTATCAACAAATCTAGTGACATAATTAATTATTCCTGTGACATAATCATTTAAGTCCTACTTCACATTTAAAATTAATTATCTAAATCATAATTAATACTTAACAATGGATAAAATAATTATTACTAATAACAAGTATTTAATTTTCCTTTGCGATAATAATTACTTAACCCCGATCTTGATGATTTAGTTTACTGTTATAATTTTTAATCGCTACAATTATTTATAAGCAATTTAATTAATTAAGTTGGTCGATTAAATTATTTAAAATAATTTGTGTTATTCAAAAATATTATTAATACAATTATTTTAAATTATTCAACTCAATAAAGTTTCGAATTTTATTTATTTTCATTATTCTCTTTAGGTTCGACACTAGTGATTGCTACCGGACTATAGTTTAATAACCCGTTTTCTACATTACTTACTCGTTATTAAAATAATCACTTTATTTACCTAATATTAAATTTAATAAGGTAAAGGTAAAATCTTTATTTTATTAATCACTTATAACCGTTCGATTTAATTTAATCGCTTGTATTACGCCGATTAATTATCGACCGTTTTTCATTACCGTATTTTTATTACTTATGTCCATGTCGACTTCGTCCAATAATTAATTAGTTTAGTAACTTTAACCCATAACCCATTAAAATAATTATTTTTAAAGATTTATTACGAGTTCGAGTTATTTTTAACTCGAGTCGGTATCGAGTCAGTTGTTATTGACGAGTTGGTATTATTATTTAACTCGAGCTGTGTCGAGTCAAGCATTATTTTTAAGTTAGCCACCCAAGGTAATTTTCTTCTTCTTCTTCTTCCCCGGCGCCATCCCCTGTTCCCAACAGCAGCCGCCCTCCAGCCACCACCGGCAATCATCTCCGGCAGCCGTCAAAACTTGCCATGCCATTGCGGTGTCGCCACGGCCAACTCCGGCAGCCTTCCAGCCGTGGCAATGCCGCCTCAATTGGGTGGTCGCCTCGACACCCTCGACCACATATCTACCTTCCCCGGCCATATTGGAACCCGTCGCCACCCAGGACAGCCGGATTTCTTCCCCACCGTCGTCGCCTCTGTTTTTGCCGCCATCCTCTTTTTTGGCCATTTACCTCCCAGGCCGACATCCACACACGTGAGATTGACCCTACACTGATCGACGATGTGAGTAGGATCATCTTCCGACGTCAGAACAACTGTCGCCACCGATTCCCGGCGAAGCCTCGCCTGTGCTTACCCATCTCGCTGAAACAGGGGACTCATCGGCCAAATTAAACTTTAATTTCTGTTTAGTTTCTTTGTTGTTGATTTTAAACTTTAATCCTCACGATTATAAAGCTTATTATCAACTTAAAATATGTATGCAAGAAAATTAAGAAGAGGGAGATAGAAAGAATACCTAAGGAAGGAAGAAGACATGCCGGTAAGGAAGAGGAGAAGAGAATGTGAATGAAGGCTAGGGTGGAGGACGTCCTTTATAAAATAAATATGACGGCTAGGGTATGTGGAAACACACCAACACCCATATTTTATTCCTTTAACCGGGTAACCGGGTACAGAATAAAATATTTAACCCAGTAGACTTAACTAGGTAGAGAATATAATATAATTAATTTTAATTCTCTAACGTTCGGTCCTTCCCTGCCCAAGTCGAATATATTAAAATTTTTTTCACGGTCTTTTCAATCTCCCCAACTTGGAAACATTTCGCCCCGAAATATCATAACAGGCAACAAAACAATTATGATTAACTATATTTATTTCTTCGGGATCAGTTCATGCCGCTACAATTATAAAATCTTATGCCACAAACAGGCTAGGGTATTTCCTTGTCATTTCTTGTTCAGTCTCCTATGTAGCTTCTTCTGACCCCTGATTTTTCCACAATACTTTTACCCAAGGAATTTCCTTGTTTCTAAGTGTCTTTATTTCTCTTGCCAAGATGCGGATCAGCTTTTCCTCATAGGTTAAATTTGATTGTAGCTCTAAGTTTTCAAAATTTGTGATGATATGATCCTCATACCATACATACTTCTTTAGCATTGACACATGGAAAACATTGTGTACTCAAGCTAGGCTTCGTGGCAATGCTAATCTATATGCACAATTCCCAACTCGATCCAGGATTGGAAACGGTCCTATAAATCTTGGCTTCAACTTCCTTGATATTTTAAATCTGATCACCCCCTTCGTAGGAGATGTCTTTAGGTACACAAACTCCCCAACTTGGAACTCTAGGTCCCTCCTTCATATATCAACATAACTCTTTTGTTGATCCTGAGCTGCCTTGAGTCTTTGTTGAATGAGTTTCACCTTTTAACAGTCTTCCCTCACCATCTCTAGCCCGACTATAACTGCTTCGGTAGACTCCAGCCAGCACGATGGAGATCTACAGGGCCTACCATATAAGGCTTCAAATGGTGCTATCCCTATACTGGCTTGATAAGAGTTATTGTAGGTGAATTCAGCAAGGTTAAGGATTTCTCCCAGTCACCTCCCCAGTCAAGAATGCAAGCTCTTAACAAATCTTCCAACGTTTGAATAGTCCTCTCACTCTGACCATCAGTTTGAGAATGATATGCTATACTAAACTTAATTTGAGTTCCCATGGCTTCTTGGAAAGCTTCCCAGAAATGTGAAGTGAATAGGGGATCACGGTCGGAGACTATCTCCTTTGGAATCCCATGCAATTTGACAATATTGTCAACATATAATCCTGCCAAGTATTCTGACGTTCTCATTGATTTCGTGGGGATGAAGTGAGCTACCTTAGTTAGTCGGTCCACAACTACCCATATGGAGGAGCCATGCTTCTTTTGAGTTCTTGGGAGCTTTGAAATAAAATCGCATATGACACACTCCCATTTCCAAGTTGGTTTTTCTAAAGGTTGCAATAGTCCTCCAGGTAGTTGATGTTGGGCTTTGATCTGTTGGCAAGTCTGACACTTAGAGACAAAATCCACAACATCCCTCTTCATCCCAATCCACCAGTAGGTTCGCTTTAAATCCTGATACATTTTAGTAACTCCAGGGTGTATCGAGAACTTTGAGCGATGAGCCTCCTCCAAGATATTCCGCCTCAGTGCACTATCCTTGGGTACACACAACCTTCCTCTAAATTTGATCACACTATTTGAATCAGCTACAATCTCAGGAATCTTGTCCAACATTTTATTCAACTCCTCATCACCCATTTGTGCTAGCTTAACATGATCAACCAAATCATTGGAAACAACCAAATTTGCCAATAAGCTTGTTAGTTGCTCCATCGGGTTGATAGCTACTACTTATGCTGACATGGCCCAAAATCTCACTAGCTGCTAACTTTTGTCCCCTTTGCCCTTCCGACTCAACGCGTCGGCTACCACATTTGCTTTCCCTAGATGGTATAAGATTTGGAAGTCGTAGTCCTTCAAATATTCTATCCACTGCCTTTGTCCAAGGTTAAGGTCATTTTGGGTGAAGATATACTTCAAACACTGGTGGTCAGTGAAGACTTCGAACTGGGCCCCATACAAGTAGTGTCTCCAAATCTTCCGGGCAAAAACCACTGCTGCCAGTTCCAAGTCATGAGTTGCATAATTTTGCTCATGAATCTTCAATTGACAAGAGGCATAGGCCACCACCTTACCTTCTTGCATAAGGACGCATCCTAAACCCAACAAAGACGCATCACTGAAGACTATGAATCCTTCACTACCATTTGGGAGTGTCCAGACTAGTGCTTTAGAAATTGGTGTCACTCCAGGTGCTAGGTCAATGGCAAACTCCATTACCCGCTGAGGAGGTAACCCTGGAAGTTTGTCTGGGAATACACATATTCCCGGACTGAATCCCCCCTAAACCTAATTTGCGAGCGCCAGTATTTCTTCTGGACAACGGGCACCGGAAAATATTGTCCATTGAAGGCTGCCACAAATTCTGCCCACGCAATGGAGGAAATCTCACGTCGATGGAAAGTGGTTTTCTCCATGGATTTCCACCAGTAAGATGCTTCCTCTTGAAGCATGCATGTTGCCAATCTCACTTGATGGCAGTGGGGCATAGACAGAGCCCTAAACGCTTTTTTGATAATGTCAATCAAGCTCTCCGCCTTCATTGGATCGATCCCTCCAATGAATACCTCAGCTCCATTCTTCTGGAACTTTTCCACAGTGTATCATTCACTATCACCCACAGCTGGCGGCACCACTTGTCGGATTCCTAGTGGCACTGGGTTCGGAAGCTCCCCTCACTCACCCAAGTCAGATAACCCTGCCCACCCTTGGGCACTCCCTTGATCACTATCTGGGACATTACTAGGACCCGCTGTCGAGTTTGAGGCTCCATTCCCTGTTACCACTCTCAGTAACTGCTGCACAATATTCTGAACCACAGAATTTCTATTTTCTGAAGCTTGCGCTAGTCCTTGAATGGCCATCAAAATCTAGGCCAACACATCCTCTATGTTTGAATTTGACTGCACATATCGGCTTGACTGTATACGTGTGCCTGCCATCTGAAACATAAAACCATCATGGTTCATTATACGTTCTTGTTTCAGTTTTGACTTAGGTTTATTAGCAAATGAATTTGTCAATTCAAAACAAAACACAGTGGGAAAATATAATTATTGGACTTTTCAACAAGGTACTTGAGTCATAAAATGTGAGCTAGTGGGAAACCGTGCTCTGATACCACCTGTAACGACCCGCCCGAACCAGACCGGGTGTTACTTAAAACATAGTTAATGTAAATGTAACCTTCCAGAACATGAATTTAAATACAGCAAATAGTCTTGCATCATATAATATAAATCATGTTCTCTAAAATATAAAATAACTGTCCCACAATCTCGGACCATTTCCCATAGCCACATTTATAATACAAGAGAATAATAAGGAAGTCCAACTTTATTATCGATTTACCATACCTAGGTTGGTAAAAGAACCACCAACCACACTTCTATTCTTTAGTCCAAAGCTGCTCACCTGTGGAGGCAATTCCGCGTTAGTGATAAAACAACTAAGCCGCATAATTAAATGAAACAAGTCAATATAATTCCAATTATCATTTCACTTGTTTTATTATTATATTACACAAGTAAAGAGTAATTATCCCTTAGGTCATTCTGCGATTAGTAATTTGCCTCTCAGGTCATTCTGAGATTAGTAAAGTCGACTCCCAGCTCACTCTGAGATTAGAAAATGTCTCCCGGCTCATTCTGAGATTTGGTGGTCTCCCAATTCATTTTGAGATTAGTCATGGTCTCCCAGTTCATTCTGAGACTAGAAATCGTCTCCCAGCTTATTCTAAGATTAGGTGGTCTCCCAATTCATTTTGAGATTAGCCATTGTCTCCCAATTCATTCTGTCATTAGAAAATTGTCTTCCAGCTCATTCTGAGATTAGGTCGTCCCCCAATTCATTTTGAGGTTAGTCATGGTCTCCTAGTTTATTCTGAGATTAGAAAATTGTCTCCCAGCTCATTCTGAGATTAGGTGGTCCCCCAATTTATTTTGAGGTTAGTCATGGTCTCGCAGTTCATTCTAAGATTAGAAAATTGTCTTGCAGCTCATTCTGAGATTGGGTGGTCCCCCAATTCATTTTGAGGTTAGTGCCGACAAAGGCTACCAGTTTGGAAAAAAATACACAATTTCATATAATTATACCAATTTGGGAAAATACAACATTTCAAATAATTATATAGACAATACAACATTCTAAATAATTATACGGACACACATAGTAATTTAAAAGGTACGGCCCTGTGTCGGACTGAGTCAATTCGTTGTCCCCAATTGCGTTACAGCGCATGGTGGTCGAATCTGGGCTCAGGCCGACTAGTGCTGCCAACAAGGTAAATTTCAACATTTTAAATGATTATACGGACTTGGATATTTCAAACTCGCAGCTGTGACCAATGATCCTAATCTGAACGAGAATATAAAATTATACATAAGTGTAATTTTATTCGAGTAGGAATGTATGCAACTAAATGTCTAATATATATATATATATCATTTCCTAAAATATTAAATATTAAATTATCGACAAATCTAGTGAGATAATTAATTATTCCTGTGACATAATCATTTAAGTCCTACTTCACATTTTTAATTTTTTATTTAAATCATAATTAATACTTAACAATTGATAAAATAATTATTACTAATCAACAGGTATTTAATTTTCATTTGCGATGATAATTACTTAACTCCGATCTTGATGATTTAGTTTACGGTTATAATTTCAATCGCTACTATTATTTATAACAATTTAATTAATTAAGTTGATCGATTAAATTATTTAAAATTATTAATAAAATTATTCAAAAATATTATTAATACAATTATTTTAAATTATTCAACTAAATAAAGTTTCGAACTTTATTTATTTTCATTATTCTCTTTAATTTCGGCACTAATGATTGCTACCGGACTATAGTTTAATAACCCGTTTTCTACATTACTTACTCGTTATTAAAATTTTAACGACCCGCCATTTTTCACGATATTGTGGGCCTAACTGGCTAGGTGTTACTCAAAAGTAAAGTAATTATGTCAAACATTTTTTATAAATAATAACATATATAAAGATTCCACAGTCTCGGACCGTTTCGCAGCAGCCACAATTATTTCTCAATTAAATAAAAAAAGGAGTCCTCATATTTATTTTGCTCCATACTCTGGATGTCAATCACCTAATCTCGTATCTACACACCTGCGGAGGCAAATCCGCGTTAGTGATTACAACACAAAGTAGTATAATAGATAAAACAAAACAAGTACATTCCACTATTTCCTTATGTTTATTTTAATATGCGGTGGAGCGATTCCGCTATACTCCAAAACAATGCGGAGGAGGTATCCGCTGTGATCCGCACACCCCGGCCGTAGCCTTTTTTATGGGGAGGCTACCACTATCGTCTCCAGTGCTAGTGCCTCGCACACCCCGGCCGTAGCCTTTTTGTGGGGTAGCTATCACTGCACTCGGGTGATTGCTATGCCCCATTTGTGAGGAAGCTCTCACTACCAATTCTAGTGCCAGTGCCTCGCACACCCCGGCCGTAGCCTTTTTATGGGGAGGCTATCATTGCACTCCAGTGCCAATGCCTTGCACACCCCGGCCGTAGCCTTTTTGTGGGGCGGCTATCACTGCGCTCCAAAACATTGTCGATGCATTACAAAATTCACGCACATAACACGACCCAGTGTCGGACTGAGTCAATTCATTGACCCCGATTGCACTCGGGGCATGGTAGTCGAATCTGGGTGTAACAACCATGCCCAAAGTGCAATGTAATGGGCTAAGTCATTTCTTTAAAATGGTAGCCCGGAAGTTAAAGATCTATAGTCCATTCCCACTTATAAATAGGATCTTCTCCGAGTAGGTATTAGATGTGGGACTAAGTTGAGGGATCTCACAATCCACCCACCTTAGGGAATTTCGTCCCCGAAATGCCTATTCTTGGCCCGTTGCTAGCCCCAGTCCACGACCTTTCTAGCCCGTGACCGGCAGCCTAGCCAATGTTTCTAATCCAGCCCACCATCTAACACGGAACCAGGTCGGCCCTTATCCCATTTGTAATGACCCAGCCCAAAGTGCAACGTAATAGGCTAAGTCATTTCTTTAAAATGGGTACCCCAGAAGTTAAAGATCTATAGTCCATTCCCACTTATAAATAGGATCTTCTCCCAGTAGGTATTAGATGTAGGACTAAGTTGAGGGATCTCACACTGGGCTCAGGCCGACCTAGGCTACCAACAAGGAAAATACGATGTTCTACCTATTATACGTACCTGATTTGTGATTACGTCTGACTGTGACCCGTGAACCCTAATACAGTAATGGGGAGGTCGCCTGGGACGGAGATGAGGGATGAAATACTCCCTCCTCCTGCATATATATACACTTCAACCATTCCCTCCATTAAATTCTCATACCCCATCATCCATTGGTATTTCCTAGGTTCAACGACCCCTTTATTAAATTCTCACACCCCATCATCCATTGGTATTTCCTAGGTTCAATGACCCCTTCTCCTTTTATAAAGAATAAATGATGGCTAGGGTTTGTAGAAGCACCTTTCACCATAATTCCTTTAACCAGGTAATTGGGTAATTAACACGGTTCACTTAACCTTTTCACTCAACCTCTTAAATGGTATGGTTCACTTAAATGGTTAAATGGATAATTAATGTGTTCGACTCGACTGATTCAACTGGAATTGTCCGATTAGAAATTACTTTTCAATTTAACCGGGTAATTCATACTTAACCAGCTAATGAAATTTTTTTTTCTGGGTCTTTGCAAAAATAAGCACTTTATTTACCTAATTTTAAATTTAATAAGGTAAAGGTAAAAGCTTTATTTTATTAATCACTTATAACCATTCGATTTAATTTAATCGCTTGTATTACGCCGATTAATTATCGACCGTTTATCATTAGCGTTTTTTTATTACTTATTTCCATGTTGACTTCGTCTAATAATTAATTAGTTTAGTAACTTTAACCCATAACCCATTAAAATAATTATTTTTAAAGATTTATTACGAGTTTGAGTTATTTTTAACTCGAGTCGGTATTGAGTCAGGTGTTATTGACGAGTTGGTATTATTATTTAACTCGAGCTGCGTCAAGTCAAGCATTATTTACAAGTTAGCCACCTAAGGTAATTTTCTTCTTCTTCTTCTTCCCCGGCGCCATCCCCTTTTCCCGACAGCAGCCGCCCACCAGCCGTAGCCGGCAATCATCTCCAGCAGCCGGCAATCGTCGCCGCCCAGACTTGCCATGCCATTGCGGTGTCGCCCCTTCCAACTCCGGCCATCTTCCAGCAGCAGCAACTCCCGCAATGCCTACCTAGTGGAGCGCTCACGTCGGTGATTCCACCGCTCGGCGAGCATTGCCGCCTCAATTGGGTGGTCCCCTAGACACCCTCGACCACCTATATACCTTCCCTGGCCATATTGGAACTCGTCGCCACCCACGACGGCTAGATTTCTTCCCCCAACGCCGTCGCCTCTATTTTTGCCTTCATCCTCTGTTTTTGGCAATTTACCACCCTAGGCCTACTTCCACACACGTGAGATTAACCCTACACTGATTGACGAAGAGAGTAGGATCATCTTCCTACATCGGAACGACCGTCGCCACCGATTCCAGGCAAAATAGGGGACTCGTCGGCCAAATTAAACTTTAATTTCTGTTTAGTTTCTTTATTGTTGATTTTAAACTTTAATCCTCATGATTATAAAGCTTATTATCAACTTAAAATATGTATGCAAGAAAATTAAGAAGACGGAGATAGAAAGAATACCTAAACAAGGAAGAAGACACACTGGTAATGTAAAGACCCAGAAAATATATATATATATATATATATAGTCGGGTAGGGATCGAACATTGGTATCCATGAATTTGTTTAAATTATTTACCCGCTACCCGGTTAATTATTAATTACCCGGTCAAGTGGAAAGTATTAGATAACTGGTTAAGTATTTTTACCCGGTTAAGTAAACCATACCATTTAACCATTTAAACTAGCAAAGTGAACCATACTATTTAAGAGGTTGAGTGAAAAGGTTAAGTGAACCGTGTTAATTACCCAATTACGCGGTTAAAGGAATTATAGTGAAAGGGTGCTTCCACAAACCTTAGCCGTCATTTATTCTTTATAAAAGGAGAAGGGGTCGTTGAACCTAGGAAATACCAATGGATGATGGGGTGTGAGAATTTAATGAAGGGGTCGTTGAACCTAGGAAATACCAATGGATGATGGGGTGTGTGAATTTAATGAAGGGGCCGTTGAACTTAGGAAATACCAATAGATGATGGGGTGTGAGAATTTAATGAAGGGGTCGTTGAACCTAGGAAATACCAATGGATGATGGGGTATGAGAATTTAATGGAGGGAATGGTTGAAGTGTATATATATGCAGGAGGAGGGAGTATTTCATCCCTCATCTCCGTCCCAGGCGACCTCCCCATTACTGTATTAGGGTTCACGGGTCATAGTCAGACGTAATCACAAATCAGGTACGTATAATAGGTAGAACATCGTATTTTCCTTGTTGGTAGCCTAGGTCGGCCTGAGCCCAGATTCGACTACCATGCACCGAGTGCAACCGGGGTCAATGAATTGACTCAGTCTGACACTGGGTCGTGTTATGTACGTGAATTTTGTAATGCATCGACATTGTTTTGGAGTAGTGATAGCCACCCCATAAAAAGGCTACGGCCGGGGTGAGTGAGGCACAACGATTCCTCCATCGCACTGGAGTGCAGTGATAGCCGCCCCATAAAAAGGCTACGGCCAGGGTGTGTGAGGCACTGGCACTAGAATTGGTAGTGAGAGCTTCCCCACAAACGGGGCATAGCAATCACCTGAGTGCAGTGATAGCCGCCCCACAAAAGGCTACAGCCGTGGTGTGCAAAGGCATTGGCACTGGAGTGCAGTGATAGCCTCCCCATAAAAAGGCTACGGCCGGGGTGTGCGAGGCACTGGCACTAGAATTGGTAGTGAGAGCTTCCCCACAAACGGGGCATAGCAATCACCCGAGTGCAGTGATAGCTACCCCACAAAAAGGCTACGGTCGGGGTGTGCGAGGCACTGGCACTAGAGACGGTAGTGGTAGCCTCCCCACAAAAAAGGCTACGGCCGGGGTGTGCGGATCATAGCGGATACCTCCTCCGCATTGTTTTGGAGTATAGCGGAATCGCTCCACCGCATATTAAAATAAACATAAGGAAATAGTGGAATGTACTTGTTTTTGTTTTATCTATTATACTACTTAGTGTTGTAATCACTAACGCGGAATTGCCTCCGCAGGTATGCAAATACAAGATTAGGTGATTGACATCCAGAGTATGGAGCAAAATAAATATGAGGACTCCTTTTTTTATTTAATTGAGAAATAAGTGTGGCTGCTGGGAAATGGTCCAAGACTGTGGGATCTTTATATATGTTTTTATTAAATAAAAATGTTAGTCATATTTACTTAATTGTGAGTAACACCTGGCCAGCTAGGCCCACAATGTTGTGACAAATGGCCGGGCCGTTACAGGTAAGGAAGAGGAGAAGAGAATGCGAATGAAGGCTAGGGTGGAGGACATCCTTTATAAAATGAAATGACGTCTAGGGTATGTGGAAACACAGCAACACCCTGTATTTTATCCTTTAACCGGGTAACCGGGTAAAGAATAAAATATTTAACTGGGTAGACTTAACCGGGTAGAGAATATAATATAATTAATATTAATTCTCTAACATTTGATCCTTCCTTGCCCGAGTCAAATATATTAATTTTTTTTTTCATGGTCTTTACATGTTGAGGTGGATCTTATTTCGAAAACAAACTCGGGGGATCTCATCCTCGATGGGTATTAATTCCAAAGAAAATAATTTACTAGATGACCCGTTTAGGTAGGGTCCGATAAATCTTCCACCTGACATGTCCGACGATCTAGAAATCGAATCATCAATAGAATGGAGCAATAAAACTTGACAAGCGTGTCCTAACGGACCTAGTAGAAGCTTCAAGCGTGTACACATGCCTAGGCGGCAAGCTCCTACTCCATTCCTACACATCAAACTACATACTAACGCTGGCCCATGATGTAGACACACATCCTATTGCATACTCACATCACCCATGCATTAATCAACACACATCAATAATAATTAGTATAAGTTTTCCTACTCTACGTTGCACTAGATTATAGTACTTATTTACTTTACATAAATAATTCCTTAGCATTTGTTTTAATATCACACAATCATACATATTCATATTTTTATTAACATAAAAATATCTTAACACATCAATTATTCAATTCTAGCATCCTAGCATGTTCTACTAACAATCATTACTCTTAAAAATTAAATTAATGTAAATTATACCTCGCGCGTCGTCGACAATCAACAACGGTTAAGGTTTCGTCACCCGGCCTGAAGCTCGAATTTGGTACCCTATGGCGTCCAAAGTTCGATCGAATTCAACTGGAGGGATTCGGTGGAGGATTAGGTGATTTCCAATGAATTTTGGTGAATCCAGTTTTCCGGCCAGTTCCTGCAGTTTTCTGGTGATTTTCCGATGGGGCAATCTGGGGTAAGGGCCAGGACTGTGTCGGCGAGCTCGACCCAATGGTGATGACAGCAAGTGTGGTCGTTGCGGCAATGACCACTGGCAGTGGCGTCGAGTTTGGTCGGGGCGGTTGGTCGCTCCGATCGGGCCCATGGCCGGCCTTGGCGGTGGCGCTTGGTAAGGGGGAAATGTCGGGGAAGTCAAGGGGAAGGACGTCGATGACATGGCAGCAGCTGTTCGGCACAGACGGTAGTGGAATTATGTCAGGAGCAGCAGTGCAATCGTGGGGTGATTCTAGTGTCACAGTGGCTGGGGCGGTTGAGAAGACACGGCGACGGGACGACTGGGGCTGGGTGGCAACAACCCAAGGCTGCCGCTAGGGTTGGGGGGGGGAGGGGGGAAGAAGAGAAATGTCGGGGTTTAGGGGAGAAGATGACAAGTGTTGGGGTGATTGGTGGAAAACTTGTAAATAAAACTTTACTCGACACCGGCTCGAGTTAAGAATAATATCTAACTCGTAATAATTCTTAGAAAAATCTAGAAAAATCTGAAAAATATGATAAAATAAAACAAAAACCACAACATCTAAATGATATGCTCTATAACTAATAACCCACCTAAATTAGATCTAACGCGTCCTAATGCGTTATTCGGCTTAAACTAATTCTATGGTTACAAAATGAAAAAAACAAAACCATCAACTGTATACTCTCATATCTACTGATAACTTAGTCTGCTAATACGTATCCGACACTATCATCGAATACTTGGGTATACATGAACCCTCATAGCTTGTGCACATGTTCTGAAAGCTAAACTGACTCGAATCATAGTCAAACCGACTGGCTAATGACTATAAAACCCTAACTCGAGTCTTTACAACCTTCCCTCCTTATAAAAATTTCATCCCCAAAATTTTTAATTAAGGAGGCGTCAAACATAATACTGCAACTGTAATCGAGGTTGGAAGATGGAGTAGCTGGTCCATAAGCTGGCTGCTCGAACAACTCAGGATACCTTCTCCGGATCTCGTCCTCATGCTCCCATATAGATTCTTCAACTCCTCATCAATTCCACTGCACTCATATTATGGGAACCTGCTTCCATCTGAGGGTCTTCACTTGACAATCAACGATTCTCGTTGCATCCTCTTGATACGTCAAGTCAGGCTGAAGCTCTATCTCTTGGAAGCTGATAACATGGGAGTTATTTGGGTGGTACTTCTTCAATAAGGACACATGCAACGCTGGGTGTATGGCTGATAGGTGAGGTGATAGAGCACGGCGATAGGCCACCTAACCTACATGTTCGAGAACATCGAATGGCCCTATGTACAATGGGCTAAGCTTTCCACGAAATCTCATGTTTCCTTTGGTTGCTGAAACCTTCAGAAGGACATGTTCTTCGACCAAGAAATGAACCTCACATTGGTGTTGATCAGCGTAACTTCTTTGTCGGTCCTAAACTGACCTCATCCTCTCTTTGCTCCACATAACTACATCCTGTGTCTACTGAATCATCTTTGGTCCAACTATTACAGGCTCACTGCCCTATACCCAACACATTGGGGATCTACAAGGCCTACCATATAGCTCTTCAAATGGTGCCCTCCCAATGCTAGCCTAGTAACTGTTGTTGTACACGAATTCCACCAAAGGAAAATGCTCTGCCCAATTGCCTTCAAAATCTAGCATACAAGCCCTAAACAAATCCTCAAGAATCTGAAAAGTTCTTTTAGACTGCCCATCTATCTGGGGGTGGAAGGCGGCGTTGAACTTCGACTTTGTGCCCATGGCTCCCTGGAAAGCTTTCCAAAAATGGGATGTAAATCGTGGGTCTTTGTCTGAGATGATCTCCAACGGAACTCCATGTAGTCGTACTATCTCATCCTGATACAAGGTCGCCAAAGTGGATAATGGGTAATCCATTCTAATAGGGATAAAATATTCAGATTTTGTTAGTCAATCCACTATTACCCATACTGCGTCTCTCTGCTGGCAATTCTTAGGTAGACCGACCACGAAATCATAAGCTATACTCTCCCACTTCCATTCTGGGTATCCAATGGCTGTAAGGTCCCACCAGGGTGCACATGTTCAGTCTTCACCTGTTGACAGACTAAACACCTGGCTAAGATGTCAAAAACCTCTCTCTTCAGTTCTGGCCACCAATATGATCGCCGAACATCGTGATACATTTTCACTCCACCCGGATGCACTGTGCACCTCGAGGGTGGCTGTTGTGATGAATAGTCCTACGAAGTCTGGGATACTCAATGATGTTTGAAATGAAAAGACGTCCTCTCAATCTGACTAGTCCATTTGCATCCCTAACCAAATCTCTGTGAATTCCCTGCACTAACCACTGAGCCAACTACTTATCCTCATTCTTTGCAGCTCTAATTTCCTAAAAATTCTCAGTTGAATTGAGAGTCTAGCAATCATTCAAAGTAACTACCCCTGGTGTGTATCAATCGAACTCACTGAAATTGCTGCCACCCCCACTGAGTATCAAATTGGCCTCCTACTCAAGGCATCTGCTACTGCATTTGCATTGCCCTCATGATATGAGATATCAATCTCATAATTAGACAACACCTCCAACCATCTCCTCTGTCGGCTATTCAAATCCTTCTGTGTGAAGATATACTTCAGACTCTTGTGATCAGTCAAAAGTCGGAAGGAAGTCCCATAGAGGTAATGTCTCCATATTCTGAGGGCAAAAACCACTGCTGCAAGTTCCATATCATGAGTAGGGTTGTTACGCTCATGCACCTTTAACTGACGAGATGCATATGCGATAACCTTATCTCTCTACATCAAAGCACAACCAAGGCCAATTCCTAAGGTGACACACTCGATCGGATAAAACCCTGATCCAACAGTGTCTACAATTGCTCCTTGAGCTCCCGGCGTTCCAGTGGTGCCATTTTATACGGGGTTCTAGAGATGGGTGCTATCCCTAGCATCAAATCTAGAGCAAAATTGGCCCCTCTCTTCAGTGGCAACCTGGTGATCTCATCTGAAAAGACATCTACAAACTCCCTAACAATTGTAATCTACTCAGCATAGGGTTTGTCCCCTAAACCATTCTGCTCAGCCAACACCAAAGCGACCATCAACAACTCACAACCCCTATCCAACTATCTCACTGGATTCTGATAGGAGATCCAGCTTTCTCTCTGTTTCTGCCTTGACTCTAGAAAAATAAGAGGCACCTTCTACATTGAAAAGTCACCGTCTACTTCTAGCAATCTATCAGGGCTTTCTGCCTGAACATCCAATCCATTCCGAAGATCACATTGAACTTTGTCATCATGAATAATATCAAGTTTGCAACTAATTGTCCCTGTTGAATATCAACAGGGATACTACATACACACTTGCCAGTCACTACAACTCCACCGGCAGGAGTGGACACTAATAATGAATATTCTAATCTTTTTATATGACCTCCAATCCTATCTATGTGCGTGTACGATATAAAAGAGTGTGTGCAGTCAGTATCAAAGAAAACCTGTGCAGGTACTTAGCCAACAGTAAGTGTACTGTCACGACAATTGTGTCTACTAATGCCTCCTCAACTATGGCTGCATACATCCTCACTGGCTGTTGTTTCTACGGTTGCTGCTATTGCTGCTGTTGCTGCTAGGCTGGAGTGGCAGGCAATGCTGGTGGTCCCGCATATGCTGAGCCCATTTGTTGCTTGGCTTGTCCTACCACTGCAACCATCATACCTCTATGACCCTGTGTAATAACCTGGCCCAAAGTGCAATGTAATGGGCCTAAGTCATTTCTTTAAAATGGGTAACCCAAGTTAAAGATCTATAGTTCATTCTCACTTATAAATAGGATCTTCTCCCAGTAGGTATTAGATGTTGGATTAAGTTGAGGGATCTCACAATCTACCCACCTTAGGAAATTTTGTCCTCGAAATTCCTACACTTGGCCCGTTGCTAACCCCAGCCCACGACCTTCTTTGGCCTGTGACCGGTAGCCTAGCCAAAGTCCTTACACTTGGCCCACCATCTAACATGTAACCTGGCTCTAATACTACTTGCAACAGCCCGGCCCAAAGTGGAACGTAATCGGGTAAGTCATTTCTTTAAAATGGTTAACCCAAGTTAAAGATCTATAGTCTATTCTCACTTATAAACAGGATCTTCTCTCAGTAGGTATTAGATGTGGGATTAAGTTGAGGGATCTCACACTTTCTATTCATGCCACTCACAATTGAGTTTTACAACCAGTTTCCATCGCCGCTGTCGCCGGTCGAGACATTTTCCAACACCGGCGAGCCAGCCCCAGCCGATCTGACCACCAAGACAGCTTTGTCTTTTCTAGATCGCCAATTTGAGACCACCCATTACCACAGCCATGGCCGCGATCACCGCCAGTAACACCGCCAAACCCGTGGCGGTTCCACCTTCTTTCCGGCGGTTTTCCGGCCAACAAGTGGTTGGACTCCACCAATCGCGACCACTAACACCTCCACCTTAATGCCCCTGTCGATCCCGACGGAGGCGACCAAAGCCTCGTCTCTATCAGCATTTTCGGCAACGGGCACCGGCCACCACTTTCTACGCCGTGTTTTTGTTTGCCTGTCCACGTTTGCATCTGCCAACCCACATTCACATCTGCCTGGTTGTGCTCGAGTCTGCCCGTCCGAGTCTATGTCAGTGCCCATCGGTTTAGACCAGCCGAGCCGGCTAAGGCCAACCGTTTATTTAACCCAAACGAAGTTGAGTCGGTCCAACCCGGTTTGGCGTGAGCCAACCGTGGCTGATCTGACCACCAAGACAGCTTTGTCTTTCCGAGATCTCCAATTTGAGACCACCCATTACCACCGCCATAGCCACGATCACCACCGGCGACACCACCACACCCATTATCACTGATCGCGACCACTAACACCTCCACCTTGCTGCCCCTCGATCGATCTGGCGAGCTCCCTCCATCATCGTTTTTAGGCAACAGGCACCGGCCACCCCTTTTGACTCATTTGCCTGTGTTCTCATTTGCCTGTCCGTGTTTACGTCTGCCTACCCACATTCGCATCTGCCTGGTCATGCTCGAGTTTGCCCATCTGAGTCTATGTCCGTGTCCATCGGTTTAGACCAGCCAAGCCAGCTAAGCCTAACCGTTTATTTAACCCAAACCAAGTTAACTCAGTCCAACTTGGTTCAGTTCAGCTCATTTGTGAGATCCCTCAACTTAGTCCCACATCTAATACCTACTGGGAGAAGATCCTGTTTATAAGTGGGAATGGACTATAGATCTTTAACTTTCGGGGTACCCATTTTAAAGAAATGACTTGGCCCATTACGTTGCACTTTGGGCTGGGTCATTACAAATGGTATCAGAGCCGACCTGGTTCCGTGTTAGATGGTGGGATGGACTAGGGACGTTGGCTAGGCTGCCGGTCACGGGCCAAAAAAGGTTGTGGGCTGGGGTTAGCAACGGGGCAAGACTAGAAACGTTGGCTAGGCTGCCGGTCACGGGCCAAAAAGGACGTGGGCTGGGGCTAGCAACGGGCCAATAATATGCATTTCGGGGACGAAATTTCCTAAGGTGGGTGGATTGTGAGATCCCTCAACTTAGTCCCACATATAATACCTACTGGGAGAAGATCCTGTTTATAAGTGGGAATGGACTATAGATCTTTAACTTTCGGGGTACCCATTTTAAAGAAATGACTTGGCCCATTACGTTGCACTTTGGGCTGGGTCGTTACATAATTTGACCTGGTTCAGTCATTTTGAGATCGTATTCGTCCGTTCATGCACCATTTTTGGTAATTCGAAAACCCATATATTAGTTTAGATGTATATTTACAAGATTTAACATGTTTGGATGTTATAATAATTTTTATTTATTTATTTATTTATTTCTTGTTATTCATGTATTTATTGATTATAATGCATGTATATGGATAGAGTCCGAGAACAGGGCAATGTGAGCTCTAGATGGGATGGCCACAATGGTCAGATTGTTCAATTAGCATGATAACAGATGTATGAGTTATAAGTCAGGGTATATAGATCAGATGATTAGCAAATGGTCAGACATGCTGTGTGACCTCAGCCAAGAAGAGTAGTTTGACTCATATTAGAGTGTTCGGCTTAAATGGTGGGTTCAGTGAGGGATTGTCCTTGAGGGAGAGAGTGTTTCCTTGTGCTTCACTAGCACGATTAGGTTCTTACATTGAGACATAGGATTTAGCCTTTACCCCACAAGTATAGGAGGTACCTTCATGGTAATGTTTAGGACTTACAGTGCAGGTAGCTAATGATAGACCTGTCTAGAGGGGACAACTTTGCCCAAAATTGGGATCGACATAGACAGGGACTTTAGTCAGGCCAGATTATGTTGACTAGATAGGGGGACACTAGTGTATGCTTATCTTTACTTATGGCTTTACTTGAGAGTTACTACAGCAGTAGTAGTCATGTGAGTCAAGATTAGTGCTACAAATAGGTACGAGAAGGCAGGTCATAGACCACTCAAGAGCGGATGAGACACCTGTCAAACCTCACCATCAGTCCCCGTAGACTCAAAGAGAGTAGTGGTTCTTTAGGTCGTTTGAACCCCATCTGTTTAGAAGTGTGTGACTAGTACAGTATCGAGAAACACATGCCTACTATTAGTTGATTGAACTAGAGCCACTTAGGAGCCGTCTATTAGACTCATCATTGATTTGCTATTCCATAAGTTGCCAGTTATGGTGATGTTTAATCATAATGATTTTAGAGACATGTCCATTGACCTACCCCTATATTTAAGCCACCCTGTATCCTACACAGAGTTTCATTACCCCATTGTGACTCAAACGAAGATTCTTACATCACCATAGATAAAGTGATATACATACTTAGTTGAATTTTCTCATCTTAGTGTACTCTCCCAATATAGTTATTGTCAAACCATGTGAGGATGAGACACGTAGTTAGAATCCTAGAGGAGTGAGCTAGTTTTCCACGAGAGATCCAATCTCTTTCCATATGACAAGAGATGTCAAACAGAGCCAAGCCTTCACCAGAGTTTTGTTACACTCACCCTATAGCAGTCCTACTATCTTTTTCCAAATGGTTGAGATGAGCAAAGATTGACCAGTGCATGTGCCACAGACTAGATGCAAACTCTACAGTTCCATGTAGAGTACACTTTCATACTCCTTGAGACACGTTGTGCACGTGCAAGTGTTCTCGCCGTCATTCCATCACAGAGAGCCCCCTTTAGTAGCAGTTAGTGGTTGTATAGATAGTTACGAGAGTTATAGCACGCAATAGAGTCATAGCAGTTGTCCTTGTTCTATTATGGAATAGAGTGAGATATTTGATTCAGGACCGAGTTCACTAGGACCTAGTGAGTGATCCGGTTCCTCTTCTAGGGATACCTAAGTGTTTGACCTAGACTAGTAACAATAAACCATACAACTTATTAGCGTATACCTTTATTTAGTACTAGAGTCCACCATATGCTAGCAGGACTCGCAGGACACCTTAGTATTGCCATAGGATCTGGAGTAGAGTACCCTGAGGGTACACATAGTTGACCTATCACATTGATGAGGATCAGAGAGACATGGGTAGATGTTAGGCTGCATACCTAGCATCGACATAGTTTTTTTTTTTTTTGATGTAGCCCAATCTAGTACCTTGCAATACTTAAGAGTTTCTAGTTGACCAACCAATAGACCCTTAGGAGTGAACCTAGGTTTTTCCTGCCGAGGTCATTGCATTTTAGTCCCCATATTTTGCAGTGACCTTATGACCTAGTCCAGCGAGATGATTCGAACATATATGGTTAGTCCAATCAGATGGTTCCAGCATGTATGGCATGTTTCGCTAGATGATTCGATCACATGTAGTTTGGCCAGTCAGATTATTAAGGAGCTAGCAAGCTTCATCAAGGTTCAGGGTTCTAGCATCATGTTGGTCCGTTTGGGCCATGTGCAGCTAGCTTTCGAGGGAGAGATACAAGTTTGCCAACGAGATGACATCTTTGGTTGAGTCCTTTGATCACAGTTGATGTGAGAAATTTTTGGGATGAAATTTTTATATGGAGGAGAGGTCATAAAAACCAGCTTCAGGATAGAGTTTTACCCGCTTGTAGTTTGCCCGATTCGGGCAAATCTCGAGTCTGTTCGTGCGAACTCGAGCCAGACCAATTTTTAAAGTATGAGTATGGGGCCCGAATGGCTATATCAACATGTTATGATGGCTGAGTATGCCCAACATGTAGATGGTAGGTTCAGTTAAGCTACAACAGTGCATGATTTATCAGTGTATACGCGAGGTATACATATGATTTTTTTTAAGAGTTATCAGTGTATTTGCGAGGTATATAACATCGCATTCGTTACTGACATTTTTCATATTATATATGTAGGTCTTGCAATCTTGAGTCAACTTTGGTGGGTGGAAAGACAAACACTATTGTAAAACCCATGACTCAAGTCAGAGTTTACGTTACTAAACCAGTTGGTTCAATCGTTGGTTCGAGTTGAGTCAGTTTCATGAACCACGTGCTGAGTCGAGGCCAGCCGTGAGTTATGAACGATGAGAGTCAGGTGTACCTAAATATATGATGATAACATCGAAAAGATGGTGAAAAATGAGTTATCAGAATATATGAAAGTATGCAGTATCTTTCTTTTTATATGTTTGATCGTAGAACTAGTTTTAGGCTGAATAACGCATTAGGACGCGTTGGATCATATTCGGGTGGGTTATTAGTTATAGAGCATGTCATTTGGATGTTGTTGTGTTTGTTTTATTTTATGAGATTTTTCCATATTTTTCTAGATTTTTTTAGGATTTATTACGAACTAGTTATTATTTTGACTCGAGTACAAATCGAGTCAATACTTATTTACGAGTTTGCCATTGGGGGTGTTTTTCTCCCTCCTGACACTTTCCTCACCCCAAACCCTAGTCGCCGCTGCCGCCGCCGCCGCCGATGCCTCACTGCAGCTGATCAATGCCGCCTCGCCCTGCCGTGTCGCCACGACCCACCCCGGTCACCGTCTCGCCTCCACAATGCCGGAATTGCCCCACAAGCCGTGACGCTCCCCTTGTTGATTCGTAGCTGTCCGGGCCGTGCCACCACCACCGTGACCCCGACGACCACCACCTTGACCTCCCTGTCATTTCCCCTTACCTAGTGCCGCCGTCAAAGCCGGCCGTGGGCCTGATTGGAGCGATCGATCGCCCCGACCGAACTCGATGCCACCGCCGGCAATCATCATCGCCACGGTCGTCCTTGCCGTCACCACCATTGGGACAAGCTTGCCGAGCCGGTGCTAACCCTTACCCACGATTGCCCCGCCAGAACAGTCGCTGAAAAACTGCCGGAAGTCACTAGAAAATCGGATTCACCGAAATTCATCGGAAATCACCTAATCATTTGCCGAATCCCTCCAATTGAGCCGTATTGAACTTCGGACGCCAGAGGGTGTTGAATTCGAGCCACGAATCACGCGAGGTGTAATTTATTTTAATTTAATTATTTAAAAGTACTGATTATTAAAATTGTATGCTAGGATTGGTGAATTGTGTGTTATAATTATATATATAAATGTAGAATTGATTAAGAATAAAATATGATATTTTTTGAATTGAGTGGTGTTAAAAATGGAGGCTAAGAAACTAATTAAGGTAACTAAGTAATGATCATGATCTAATGCAAACTAGCCTAAGTAGACTTGCTAGAATTGACTGCATCATGAGCGGGTGTTAGTATTTAGTTTTGATGTGTAGGTACGGAGTAGGAGCTCGCCGCCTAGGCGCGAGGACCCGATTGGAGCTTTTGCCAGGTCCGTTTAGGACTCGCTCTCTGCTTTACGCTATTCTATTGTGTGTTTGATTTATTACGTGTAGGACGAGATCCCTCAAGTTTGTTTTCAAACTTCAGATCCAGCTTACGATGCCTTCGGGCCTATTGTATAAACCCCAACCAAAGCTTATATATGTATAGTTTTCGTGTTTTTGGTGAGAGATGGAATGAAGGTTAGTGACGGCCACGCCTTCGGATAAGGCGTGTGCACTGAAGAGCGGGCTCTAGAGCTGGGGAGAACCCACTTCGTTCCCGAAGGATCCGGACAACTCCACCTTTGAGTTCCTCAAACCCGGAGAAGTGTGGAGGAATGCAGCGCATGTCTAGACTTGTGGTTCAAAGGGTACTAAAGGTGACTGCCTGAGAGTTCTTGGCCTTTGTGCTCAAGGCCAGGAGTAATATGGAAGGTGTAGAGGGCGAAAAGGAATGAGATTTGATGCGAGAAGCGATAGAGAAATGGCCAAGGTATGAGAATGAGAAAGAAAGGGGGACGCTGTTGACCCGATGGCGGCGGCTCCCATAAGTGCCCTGATGAGAGTTCTTGAGGAAGTATATGGTTTCATTCAATAGGAGAGTTTGCTCTCCTGTGCCAGATTGATATTAGTTATTTTTTCGGCCGGTAACACTTGTTACTTACAGTTTTTCTATATATATGTAGGTGAGAAATCCGAGGGATGAAAGCTGTCCGGACTCTGGAGGAGCAGCACGGAGCCGTTCACACATGTACCTGCCACGTGTAATGTATAATGATGGTGTGTTGATGCTGTGTGAATGATAATTAAGATGTTTTTGTCTTGATAAATTGCTTCTTATGAGACTAACGGACAAATGTGAATGAGTTGGGAGCCTTGGAGTTCAGCCTCGGCTCAGATGAAAACAAATGAGATAATGATGGGATGCCATAGTAGATTGTTATGTTTTATCATATTTTGATAAAATATTTATATACCCTTGTTGCTTTTAGGGGTGATTCTATCCTTTTTTCTGTAAAAATTAATGAAGTTTTATTTAAATTTCTTGCTTGTTGAAAGGTTTTGTTTTGCTTGCATATCATAGCATGCATGTAGGACTACGTTAGAACCCAATTGTTCCCAATCATGCATTTCATGT
>JAURVB010013319.1:0-20018 GCA_033002965.1 Piper betle | reverse complement strand
GGGCCATTTAGCCAACAGTTTTCCAGATTAATAACCCTCGAGGACGAGATCCCTCGAGTTTGTTTTCGAACTTCAGATCCAGCTCACGATGCCTTCAGGCCTATTGTATAAATCACAACCTAGACCTATATATATGTATAGTTTTCACATTTTTAGTGAGAGATTGAATGAGGGAAATCTGACTATCGTGCTACGCGAGCGGGCACGTGTGAGTCGATAGTGGGCTCTGGAATGGTGTGCGGGCCGTTTCATTCCCGAGGGATCCTGACAACTCCACGTTTGAGTTCCTCAAACCCGGAGAAATGTGGAGGTTCACGGGTACTACAATACAGCGCATGTCTAGACTTGTGGTTTCAAAGGGTACTAAAGGCGACTGCCTGAGAGTGCTCGGCCATCGTACTCAAGGCCAGGAGTAATATGGAAGGTGCAGAGGGCGGAAAGGAATGAGATTTGATGCGAGAAGCGATACAGAAATGGCCAAGGTATGAGAATGAGAAAGAAAGGGGGACGCTGTCGACCCGAGGGCGACGGCTCCCATATGTGCCCTGATGAGAGTTCTTGAGGAAGTATATGGTTTTCATTCAACAGGAGAGTTTGCTCTCCTATGCCAAATTGATATTAGTTATTTTCCAGGCCGGTAACACTCGTTACTGATGGTTTTTCTATATATATGTAGGTGAGGAATGCGAGCGATGAAAGCTGTAGGGACTACGGAGGAGCAGCATGGAATCGCGCACACATGTACCTGCCGCATGTAACGTATAATGATGATGTGTTAATGCTATGTGAATGATAATTTAGATGTGTTCGTTTGGATGAATTGCCTGTTATGAAATGAACGGATAGATGTGAATGAGCAGGGACCCTTGAGTTCAGCCTCGGCTTAGATGAAAACAAATGAGATAATAATGGAATGCCGCGGTAGATTTTTATGTTTTGTCGTATTTTGATAAAATATTTAAATACCATTGTGGTGGACAGGTTGGCCCTTATTGCCCTTTGAGGGGAAACTCTATCCGTTTTTACGTAGTAGTATATATTTTCTTTTAGTTTCTCATTTATTGTTTTGTCTTGTTTTTGCTTGTACATCATAGCATGCATGTAGGACCGCATTAGAACCCAATTGTTCCCATTCATACATTTCATGTTTGCATCTCCATCTTGAGACACCGAGGGCAGATCCGGGTCGGCTTAACTGAACCCAATAGATTAGCGAATGGTTCACTCGCCGGTGACATTTCCGGGTCGGTTACGGGTGAGCCGAAACGGGGTGTTACAGAGTTGGTGGAGCTTCAATGGTGTTTGGAGCTGATTGGCTAGGATCCTTGGCACTTAGTAGTCGAGAAGGAAAGCTTGTTGGAAGCTCCAATGGTGTTAGGAATGCAAGTGTAAAACCCATGTCATTTGCTCGATAGTTTTGTGTGGGTTTGTTTATAAACCGAGCCAAGCAGCATGTGACTGGTATTTATTAACTGTTAATATATTTTAAGGTAGCGTATGTTGTTTGCTCGCCCAAACACTAGTCGCTGGGTGGTAGATACACTTGTCTGGCACTCGCTTGTCTTGGCCTTCTTCTTTCTTTTCCGTATGTTTGGTGTTGTAGATAGGCCCTAAGATGGTGTCCTCGCCTGTATAGTGCATCTCATGTGTGTGCATGCTTGTTTGCGGTGTCTACATGTGAGAAAACTCATGATATTTATAGAAGAGTTGTTCACAAAGGCGCAAGGCCCTTGTGCCAGCACTTAGCAAAATTAGGGTTTCAATTGTAGAAGCCAGTGTTATGGCGCCTAGGTTGGCAGTGCCCTGGTGCCCATGCTACCTATGTCCTTGTGCTGGCAGGGTGCTCTTGTGCTGTCACTTATCAAATCATGATAGCAGGGTGGCAGCTTGCAAATGGCCAGCGTGGACGATCCCTGCTTCCAGCGCCCTTGTGCTTTCCTGGCACCCTTGCACCATGCATGCTTTCTCCGTTCTTTTTAAACCCCCTTCCCCTCCTCTTCACTCCTTTCGCACTACATCCACTTCATCTTCTTCATCTCCTAGCCTCCTCCCGTGGCTGTAGAAGCCTCAGCCATCCATTCAAGGCCTTGGAAGATTCCTTTCCCTTGGTTTCCTTCCTACTTAGAGGTATGTGTTTCTCCTTGTTTTCTTCCTTTTGTTCTTGTGTGTTGCCTGCTGTTTGTACATATTTGGTGTGTGTATCTTGCTCTAATTTTTATCTTAGAGTCTCTAGTTTCTTTTAAGCTTTGTCTAAAGATTTTCTTGCATGTATATTGTAATTTATGCTTTGTATATGTTAGTATGTTCATTCATTTCATCATCAGTGAGCTTATTGTAACACCCCGATTTTGGTTTACTTAAGAACCGAATCAGAAATGTTATGATTGAGTCGAGTCATATTTAAAGTTGTCGGTCTATATGACTCAATCGATAAAATATATCAAAACAACTTTCTTAGTGTCATGAGAATGGAAGATATCGTTAAATACGAGTCAAAACACATTGAATATAAATAAAAAGAAGAAGTAAGCAACTGCACTAAGCTCAAGTGTGTGTAGCATTTATCTGTTCTCCCACCAATGTTGATGTGGGATTTGCATGACCTACATATATTATATGAAAACCGTCAGTAACGAATATTACTAGTCCGAAAAATAACTAATACAAACTAGAAAATGGGTATTTCGTTACCCACGAAAACATATGAAACTTCAACATTGCCTCACACTAGGTGGTAAGCAAACATACTTAAGTAAGTGTCGACTCGCATGCATGGCTCATAATCATATTCATAGATACAATGCCTATGCCCTCACATCTTCCACATCACCTGCCATGGTACTTGAGTGGCAAAAAGAATAGTTAAGTTAGGGCCACAAATTCTAGAAATGTGCTACATTACACAGTACCCTCGTACACTACACTACCTCAGGGTTTGAAGGAGTACTACTGTAGTCCATACATATCTTCGTACCACTCATTCTCTTATTCATGAAATCCGTAAAAATGTGCATACTTATAATAATAGGCTTAGGGAAGAGGCTTGCATTATACATTTCTGGAGCTTTCGTTCAAAAATAAACAAGGGTTCTCATCCTTATAGTTTTATTAAACATGCATAGAAAACACACATAAATGGCCCGACATTAGAGGGATGCAATAAAACACCCCCAATGCCGAGAGTGAGAGTCTTACAGACTTATGGTCCAAGCTCCAAGCATACCTGCACATCTATGGCGAGCTTGAACTCTGAAACCAACATCAGAACCCACTATTAAGTAGACTACTAACATCTCTATATGATGTATGCTCGTGGTGTGTGCTCATATCATTAATACGATGCTAACAAGCCTACAACTAAACTCTTGGTACGTAAATCGAGACATAATAATAATAAATAACAAATCAATACACTCATAGATAATTAGGTAAATAATAAATACATAAACATGAACAATACTCTAGTCGTAAAATAATAATATAATTATCCTATATAAATATACGGGTAAACATGAGTAAATATCAATATATTCTCGTGTTAGTAAACATATATATATATATATATATATATATATATAATAATTCAATAAATAAATAAATAAACAAACAAATAGTTAATACTCATTAATCATGAATGTTAATAATATGATAGTCATACAATACAAGAATACATAATTAAATACAAATACATACACATAACAAATAAATAAATAAATACAATTTTGTTCACATAATAAGACTAATATTCGTAAGTAAATATAATATTAATAATAACAAATAATCATGTAAGCATTAATCATATATGATAAACATATAAATAAAAATAAATAAAAATAATGAATAAATAAGTAAATGAATAAAACAATAAATAAAAAAATATAATAACATTCAATCATGCTAAATCATGTGAATATGCATCTAAATTAATATAAAAAGTTCTTGAATTACTGAAAACGGTGCAAAAATAGACGAAAATAGTCCAAAAATGAGATGAACCGGACCAAACTGAACTGAACCAACTTGGTTTGGCTTAACTGAAAAACTGGGCTGGTTTGACTTTGTGGACATGAACTGGACATGAACTTGGGGGCAAGCAGACTTAGACATGAGCTGGTGGGTTGGTGAACATGATCCGGCAGGTGGAAGCGGATGCGAACGCGACACGGGTAAGTGGGTTGGACCGAGGGCGGTGGTGCTCGTCATCGGAATACGCCCACAGCGGCGTGGCGAAGGCTGCCGTCAGTTGCGATTCATAGAGGGGATGACGGGGAATGTGATGGTGGTGGTGATCGGAGGAGTCTGGCCACTGGTTGGCCAAAAATTGGCTGCAAATGGGTGGCATAGTTAGACATCGCCGGCGGCGATAACGGCCACAACGTAAGTCGATGTCAGTCTTAAATGGAAGATCTCATCAAAATGAAGCTTTTGGGGTAGTTGGCTTCACTGGAGGATAGTTGTCGGAGCCAAAAAATGGCCCAAAAGAGTGGAAGTGGGGACAGAAACCGACAACAAAAACGTCATTGCCGATGGCAATCGTGGGCACGATTGGAAAGCCGGCCGTGAGGCGGTTATGGGGGTGCCGGTGTGGTGGCCAGGGGTGAGGCGGAGACTCATCGGCGGAGAGCCAATGGGGCAGTGTAATGGAGGAAAATTTCAAAATCATGGAAACTCTATGGAAATCAATGGGTGAAAATAAGGCTGAGTGTACGGCTCAGATCTTGCTACGTGGCACGATTTGGATGTTCGACAACTAGTGGCCTAGTGAGACCTACCTATGGGTATATGTAATATACATATGGATGGAAATCTCGAGTCAAGACCATCCAAAGTTAAAATTGACTATAGTCCTAAAAGTGACTCTATAGGCAGGAATCGAGGCAGAACGGTAAATGGGGCCTTGAAACCCTGAATGCAATCGAGCTGGGCCCATGGGGGGATAATCAGATGATCTGAAATCCCTATGATGCATGCAATGAGATGTTCCAAAAATCCGAAATGGATACTAAACGCTGCAACGACCAAGATCTAGGCCTAAAATCTTGGCTAACCCATAAAAATCATATGTATACCTCATGTATACACTGATAACTTATGCTCGACTATATCATAATTGAAACTATCATATACATGTCGGGCATACTCAGCCTCCATAACATGCTCACATTGCTATCTGGGCCTCATATTCATATTCTTAAAATTAGTTTGGTTCGAGCTTACTCAAACCAACTCGATACTGACTCAAATAGGGCAAAACTAAAATCGGGTAAAACCCTAACCCAAAAATGGGATTTTATACTTATTGTGTTAGATCTGTCATATCTCACGCGTATGATGTCAAAAAAATGTGATCTTTATTTTATTTTACTCTTAACTCACATAGATTTGAATCCACATTCATTTTGTATACATCATGCTATTGTATCTCGTCTAGATTGTGTAAAAATTGCACATAAAGGTTGCTCTTTATCCATGCCTAAATTTTGATGTTCCTTGTGTGATTTTATCTCCCTGTGTAGTTAAATTTTGTGTAACTTTTTTCGATCATGTTTAGATGCAAAAGTTAGCTACATCTCCAAAAAGTTTCGCACTAACATGATATCATTAAGGGCATAAACATCATGTGTAATCAAGGACTACACCCATTGCTTGGGAGGGACTGTGTTAGTGGTCAATTTAGGGTAAGTAAAACCAACCACCAAGAAGACTTCTAAAATCTTGAGAAAATTAAGTTAAGATCAACTAAGTGTCTACTGAAATGTACCAAAAATGAGCCTAAGATGAGCTTGTATGTGTAGTAAGTTAATTCCTCTTCAAATGTTGTACAAAAGTTCTCTTAGGATCCCCTAGGCTCATGAAAAATTTTAGATCCAATTGAAACCTAGAAGGCCTATTAGGAATTTCCCTTTCATCCTATGAGGGCCCAGTCCTAAAATTCAAGTGTCTTAGGCTCATAATTCCCATTTTCTCTAGGATGGGCCAGATAGCCTTTAGGTTCAATATTTTATGGAGATTAAGCACATATTATTAGGAGACGATAGGAATTTTATCTAGAATTTAGACCCACTAGAGGCCCATGAACCAAGTTGACTAAGTTAGGTGTGTTGCCCATACCCATGAAATACAAAAATAGTCTATTAGATAGATGGACTTAGAAACCCAGTGAGTCGGCTGGTCTGTAACGACCCGCCATTTTTCACGATATTGTGGGCCTAACTGGCTAGTTGTTACTCAAAAGTAAGTAATTATGTCAAACATTTTTTATAAATAATAACATACATAAACATCCCACAGTCTTGGACCATTTCCCAGCAGCCACACTTATTTCTCAATTTAAAAGAAAAGGAGTCCTCATATTTATTTTGCTCCATACTCTGGATGTCAATCACCTAATCTTGTATCTGCACACCTGCGGAGGCAATTCCGCATTAGTGATTACAACACTAAGTAGTATAATAGATAAAACAAAACAAGTACATTCCACTATTTCCTTATGTTTATTTTAATATGCGGTGGAGCGATTCCGCTATACTCCAAAAACAATGCGGAGGAGGTGTCCGCTGTGATCCGCACACCCCGGCCGTAGCCTTTTTATGGGGAGGCTACCACTACCGTCTCCAGTGCCAGTGCCTCGCACACCCCGGCCGTAGCCTTTTTGTGGGGTAGCTATCACTGCACTCGGGTGATTGCTATGCCCCGTTTGTGGGGAAGCTCTCACTACCAATTCTAGTGCCAGTGCCTCACACACCCCGGCCGTAGCCTTTTTATGGGGCGGCTATCACTGCACTCTAGTGCCGATGGAGGAATCGCTGTGCCTCACTCACCCCGGCCGTAGCCTTTTTATGGGGCGGCTATCACTACTCCAAAACAATATCGATGCATTACATGATTCACACACATAACACGACCCAGTGTCGGACTGAGTCAATTCATTAACCCCGGTTGCACTTCGTGCATGGTGGTCGAATCTGGGCTCAGGCCGACCTAGGCTACCAACAAGGAAAATACGATGTTCTACCTATTATACGTACCTGATTTGTGATTACGTCTGACTGTGATCCGTGAACCCTAATACAGTAATGGGGAGGTCGCCTGGGACAGAGATGAGGGATGAAATACTCACACAGTAATGGGGAGGTCGCCTGGGACGGAGATGAGGGATGAAATACTCCCTCCTCCTGCATATATATACACTTCAACCATTCCCTCCATTAAATTCTCATACCCCATCATCCATTGGTATTTCCTAGGTTCAATGACCCCTTCATTAAATTCTCACACCCCATCATCCATTGGTATTTCCTAGGTTCAACGACCCCTTCATTAAATTCTCACACCCCATCATCCATTGGTATTTCCTAGGTTCAACGACCCCTTCTCCTTTTTTAAAGAATAAATGACGGCTAGGGTTTGTGGAAGCACCCTTTCATCATAATTCCTTTAACCGGGTAATTGGGTAATTAACACGGTTCACTTAACCTTTTCACTCAACCTCTTAAATGGTATGGTTCACTTAATTAATGTGTTCGACTCGACTGATTCAACTAGAATCGTCCGATTAGAAATTACTTTTCAATTTAACTGGGTAATTCATACTTAACCAGCTAATTTATTTTTTTTCCGGGTCTTTACATGGTCCAACCCACTACGAAAATTAGGGTTATAATTTAGCCTATTAGGAGTAAGCTCACCAATTTTCAGCCAAATCAAAACCCATTTAACTGGTTAGAAAATTTGTCTAAATTAGGCAACCTTAGGAATTCCAAATTTGGGTTTAATTGGGGTTTCGTTCAATTAATCCTTAATGAACCCTTAAGCCCATTTAGTTGTAATTAATCAACACAATAGTAATTAATGTATAATTATTTAGTTTAATTATAATGTTTTAGTTTAATCATGCGTTGTAGCAATAATTTGAGGCTTTGCTTCATGTTGTGTGCCTTGTCTAATGTCTAATTAGTTCATCTCATTCTAGGACACACAAAGTGAGATTGTCATGCTAGGTCGAGGAGCATTACTTACCAAGTCTATTGGTTTCCAAATGCTTAAAATCTCTAATTGAATTCTTGAGCGAAGTTTAGTTGTAGTTATCTCGTTAAGATGATATTAGTCGTGTTTTATTGGATCCCACTAAGACAGACCTATCAAACCCAATTTTTATAATTATTAATAAAAGTTCAAGGTTGAGATCCTTTGATGGTTTTCGAACTTACAAGATCCAGTCGAGTATATTATAAATTCCCTACCCAGGCCCTACAAGTATGTATATAAGGGTTTCATTTTTATACCATGAATGGTAAGGAGATACGAGGCCATACTAGTATTTCTACCCAGAGTAGTATAATATATTAGGTATTACATAACGCAACACATTTCTGGAACTTATAGCACTAGCATATGGTCCCCTTTGCTATTCGAGTACCTTGGCAGGTATTGTATGGAGGTTGATGTGAGCGTGTAAGTGCATGATATTACGATATATATGTATGTTGTGCCATGATGTAGTTCTGGCTTCTATTTGAGAGTGTTACGCTCACTCTCCTACTTGCCTAGTGAATGGTTATTCTTGGAATTTCACTGTTCATGTGGATGCTCTAATATCCATTTACCAATTTGGTTACTTCACTAGTTACCTATAGATTAAATGATTTTTCGATTACTAACCTTATGTATGGAGGTGAGTATCCCTAACAAAGGTTGACATAGACAAGTGGGTGAGATGGCTTGCGGGAGGCAGGATTGTGGATGCTTGGATGTCATGTTATGTATTTTGATATGGCCTCTATCAGGCTTTTATGATTTACTGATATGAGGGCTTGTCCTAGACCATGTATGTTTTGGCCGGCTATGGTTGTGACATGTGTACTTATGTGTGTATTATTCATTTATTGGTTTCTTCTAACTATTGTCCAGTAGAAGTTAAATTTTGGGGCAATATTAACAAGCCTTCTGGAGGGTGCTTAAGCTTAAAAGTTTGTGAGAACTGATGAGAAACCCTTATTTTTCAATTGTATGGTTTGATAAATAAACGTGGATCAGACAGGCACACGACTCATGCCGCTTGAAGAGTCCATATGAAGACTAGGTGTAAGGGGATTATACCCTAGCATCAGATGATGTCTATGTTGTAATTTTACTGTTGCATTAAGGGTATGTGAAATTGGTAACTACAACCCTCATTTAACCTTCGACATCTTTTCATTATGTAATAAGGTACCTAACAATCAAAGTTGATACCTAAGTGTAAGAACCGACTCATTCATATGATTAAAACTCAACCTCTTAGTTGTAGCAAGGGTGAACCTCTTCTAGAGTTTAGAGCGGTCATTACATCTTTTAAGGCCGACCTCTTAGTCGTAGCGGGGGTGCACCTCTTCTACAACTCGAAGTGAGCATATTGACAACCTTCAAGTTTTAAGCCTTCCTATAGTGTATGATGTAAGCATGCACTTGGTAGTTGTCATGTGTAGGTTTTTTTGTCTTAAGCCTCCTCGAGGGTTATGATCTACTTCCGCAACATTAGTTTGATTTTAGTTAGTCCAATGAGGAGTTTGCCAAATTATATCATTGTGATTTGGTCTGGCCTCAGGTTGAATCACAATGTTATAGTAAGCTTCCCTTGGCGCTAGTGGAGTGCTTGTGAGAGAAGCCTAACTTGTTGCTTGTAGGTGTACAAGTTGGTTTGCCATAGTGAAGCTATGAAGACCTACCTAATGAAAGGAATAGGCGGGATGGAAGAAAGGATTACTAGTTGGAAACCTCTTTAAAAATTATTCGTTTTTTTCCCCTTTCTTTATGTGCTTGCTTTTTATTAATTTCACTTCCTTTAGCACACATCACTTAGCTCTCTTGTGTTTGACTTGATCGGTTTAGAGAGTTAACTGAATCAAACCCAAAGCTACTTAGTGCTTTGCATGGTTTGATTGATTTTTCAAAGCAAATAGCTTTGTGGCCTTGATTTGTGTTGCCTCTATTGTTTCTTGTGCTTAATTGTTATATTCTATTGTGTCCAAATTGTTTTTGCTTTATTGTCCACTTGTAATCTTTACGAGGACTAAGTGTTGTGGGAATCTACCTCTTTGTAAACTGTGTAGCTCTTTCCCATGTAGACTCCTTCATACTAAAGTACACCATGTTCTAACCAGTTCAACTAGAGGGTGCAATATAGCCTCCATAAGCAAGGGCTATTAGCTTAGTAACCCAAGCCACTATCTTGATGGCATAATGATCACTTATGGTTTGCTATGAGAGTTTTGTAGTTGCACACTATATCTTCCTAGGATTTCAAATGCAAAAACTCACAAAGAGCCTAGGTGAACTAGTTTTCAACTTAGACCAGGCCCCTAGGTGCCAACCCTGTTCACACTACACCAAAAAGCCTATAGCTAGTATTGAATGTTTTACATGTTCATTTCAGCTAAGGCAAGACCCCAAGGAATCAAATAGGTCGATAACTAGTAAGGTTTTAATTATTAAATCAACCAATGTTGAAGAAAGGGAAATAGTTGGGTTTTAACCTAGTTTTTAAGTTCTATTGAGCCGACTTTTTAGTTAGTTAGAAAGGATAAGGCTTAACTTAGTTTTCAATTATTTACTAAGACTAACAAGTTAATCAAAAGGGTAACTTAACTTAGATAGTTCTTAACATAGCTTTCAAAAAGCCTTATAGAGAAACTACAAGGCCAACAAGTTAGTCATAAGGGTGGAATTCAACTAAGTGTTAAATCATTTTAATTGTTCATGTCGTATTTATTATGATATTAGCTATGTCTTATATTGTTCATTCACACATGCTTATGTTCATGTTCATGACCAGTTTTATTAATTAGTTTTTCTATTGTGTTTAATCGATCATACTTTAGCCTTATTTTTATTTATTGTTTGCTACTATTGTAGGTAGTGGACTCAGCACCTTGTATAAGTTGCTAACCAAATATGTTTGCATGGATGTAGGTAGCAGAGAGCATTAGGAGTGATGGGATGGAGCACTCTCAACACATAAATTATTTACTTTTTATGTTATTTGATGTTTTTAGTAATTAACTTACATTAGTGGATATTTTTACTCAGACTAGTATTATACTAGTGATATATTGTAGATAAAGACTTATATTATGGTTATCATGTTATAAAAATGGACAATCGGCTTACTAGAATTATTCCACACTATTTTATTTCATATTACGTTATGCATGCTCAGTAGTAGAAGTGTGTATGATGACTTTAATTTTGGATATACATGTTAGAATTGAGGTCATTACAAGTTGGTATTAGAGCTTGCATCACTTTACTGGCATGTTTATGATATTAAATTTTCCTTGTTGAAATACTATTATAGGATACCTCATACCTTATAGGATAGATTAATGTATTACAGAGAAAATATTGTTTTCTCATGTGTGTTGTGGTGTAGACGGCCAACTAGAATTCTAATTGGCAGTTACAAAATGAGTAGCTATAGCAACATATTCACCAACGAAAACAATAGTTGAATGACTTAATGGCTGTGGTGAACAACATGGACAAGAAGTTCCAGGCTACTCAAGAAGCAATTCAGTAGCTTCTACCCAATCAGGGAGGTCATCCATCCAGACCCAAGCTCCAAGTAGAGCAGTTTGTCCAGAGAAACCTCAAGTAGTCGAGGTTGTTGAGAGCCATGTTCCCCCTGTTGCACCTATTTATTCGGAAGTTTTAACGCTTGGGAAGTTTGTTAAGAATGGTGCAAAAGCTTTCAATGGAAGTATAGAGCCTGAGTAGGTGGAGGCATGTACATTGAACATACTCAAAATGTTGAGGATCATGAAAGTGTCGGAAAACCACTGGGTTAGGATTGCATCATTTATGTATGTGGAGGAGGTAGCATTTTGGTGGGAAACAGCCCACTGGATGAACTTTGTTGGGAGGTAATTTGCAACTATTACTTGGGCTAAATTCATGGATGTGTTCAACATTACCTACTACTCGGAACATGTTCGTGAACAAAAGGCCAGAGAGTTCACAAATTTGAAGCACGACAAGGACTAGATGATCAGAGAGTATGAGTAGAAGTTCATCTAGTTAGAATAATTTGCTCTAGCATTGTGCACTACAGAGAAAGCTCCCACGAACAAGTTTGTATGGGGGCTCTAGTTTGCACTGAAGGACTATGTGGCCAGTTAACGACCCCAAACCTTAGCCAAAGCAGATGCCATTGCTTGTGTAGCTGAGGAGGACTTGCTGAGTAGTATGGTCCTCTCAACAAAAAGGATAAGGCAAGATTGAGAACCCAAATTGGCCCATAATTAGTAGAATCAGGCCTATAAGAATTGGGAAAACAAGCGGAAAAGGAATGACAATAGAAATGGCAAGCCAATTTACCATTCTTGCAAGAGGCACCATGATGGGGAATGCATGAAGAACTCCAACAAGTGCTACTTATATGGAGAAGCTTGACACTTGAAGAGAGATTATCTAAAAGCCAAGGAGTAGAAGAACCGGGCTCCAGCCACGTGAATGCAGCTAATGCAGGCGATGTGGTCGGGTAATCTAGTCAAGGGTATGATCACTTTTTCACATACTCCAGCGTTGTTATTATTAGATTCATGTTGCACTCATTCATACATGTCATATAGACTTGTTAGAGAGTTAGGTCTGTAACTTAAAACCCTAGTTCTACTACTAATTGTAAGTACACCAAATGACAATTAAACACTAGTTGACAAACAAATAGATACCTATCCTAATTTATGTACAAAATAAATCAATAGTGTGGGAGTTTGTTTTGTATCATTTAGTGAGGATAGATGAAATTCTAGGGATGGATTGGTTGTCGAAGAACGATGCCATCATAAATTGAAACAACAAGAAGGTGTATTTGACAAGGGATGTTTTGAGTGGCAACCAACTTCTGTTTGTGGGAGAGAAGACAAAGAGCCATCCATTTATCATCTCCTATCTCTAAGCAACCAAGTATCTGCGAAGGGAATGTCAAGGGTACCTAGCTAGTGTGGTAGAAACTTCAAAGGAGTTCAAGGAGGCCAACCCTTACTTAAGATTGTGTTCGGAATCTTGATATCTTTCTAGAGGAGTTGCCAAGACTACCACTAGAAAGAGAATTGGAGTTATCCATCAACATATTGTCAGGGACTGTTCCTATATCAAAGGAACCTACAAAATGACACCTGTGGAGTTGGAAGAATTGAAGATACAACTCAAAGAGTTATTGGACAAGGGTTTCATTCAACCTAGTCTGCCATCATGGGGAGCTCTAGGGCTCATTGTAGAAGAAGGATGGTACACTTCAGCTAGGCATAGACTAGAGGCTATTAAGTCAAGTCATGATCAAGTATAAGTATCCACTTCCATGGATTGTTGTTAGAATATTTTCAATAACATGTAACTATACATGGTCGAAACAAGTAATAGAATGATGAATTCGAGTATTATCCCACAGGGAGATGAATTTCCTTAAATTAATTAAAGAAAATAAAATGAAGAACAAAACAAAGACAACTGACTTTACTAAATCTACGTAATAACTTTAAATTAAAGGCGAAGTTAAATGATAAAACTCATTCTAGAGTCGAACTTCCCTCAACATCAATTTAAGCTTCATCATATCTTACTCTTATCCTTTATTCCCTCGGATTGTCGATCTAGGACAATTATATGCCATGGTGGCTCCCGCTCCTTCATGCTTCTATTATTTTGCCTCAATTTTACCTCCGGTGATAATTGATTAATCAACAAAATAATGCTACTAAGAATTGCCATACAATTGCATATGGTGTTGTGTATTTCCCAACCACAATAACAAACAAGGCAAAAGACTCGTCATATGATGAATTATCAATGACTAATCTAATTAATTTCTCCCAAAAACTAATTAAACCTCATGATCTAAGATATACACGATCAATCTATTCTTAGCATTTAGAACATGATAATTCAAACAATCTGATTGAATAAATGAGTAAGAGTCTGAACTAAATTCAATTAAGTATGTCAAGTTTCATTCTTCTCTAGAACGAAATAAAAGACTACTCTATAATAAAACAGAAAACAATATAAAAAGGAAACTAATTTTTATTATGAACGGAAGAAATTACAAAAACTATATACAACAAATGACCACCCCTTTATATAGAAGTGGGGATACAAGAATTTGAAGAGGGTGTTCACAAATCGACGTAGCCTAATTAATTATGATGTCGCTTCAAGTTTCTAACTCCTCCACTCCACTGAACAACATAACTTGTAGCTATTGGGTGGGGCCAAGTGTCATGATCATTCAATTCAACGATTAATTTATTCTTCTTTTTCTACATTGAAACACCAAAATTAAGCATATCTAATAAAATATTAATAAACACCAAAAAATAAAGTAAAAATATCTCTAATTAATAATGTTTGTACCAACGAGAAGTACAAAATCATATTAAAAACATGGGTAAATATTATATATTCTAAACACTTCTAACGAATTGTTGGACTGATTAGACCAGCTTAGAATTCTGTTGGCGCAGATTCCAACATTGACTCTGAAGATTCACGTTATCACCAGCAATGCAGATCAGAAAATAAGACGTGCTGAAGACCCCATGAAGAGTGCTTTCAAAACTAGCTATGGACACTACAAGTCTCAGGTTATGCCTTTGGTCCCATCCCTATGCTCCGAACAACTTTTATGGATCCCCATAAACTGGCTTTATATGAATACTTTAGATGAGCTATTGCCATTGTTGCTCTAGATGACATTTCCACCCATTCAGAGAATGAAGAACTCATCAGGAACATTTAATAAAGGAACTCAAGATCCCAAAAGAACCAGCTATAGACCAAGTTTAGTAAATGTGATTTTTCCATGAAACAAGTTTTATCCCTTTGAGTTATATTACCCATGAAGTATGGAGTTGTAAGTAGGCCGATTTGAGTCAAGTAGTTATGAGAGGAACTGATCAAAGAATATCAACCGAAATTAGAAGGTTTCTCGTACTGTCAGGGTACTACATGAGATCATCCAGGATTATCCCATGATTGCAATTCCTTTGATTTTTGACCAAGAAAGACAAGAAGTTTAGATGGGATGAAGCAAGTGAAATGTGCTTTCAGAAACAAAGGAATATCTGATAATTGACCTAGTTCTCACCTTGCCTCAAGTAATTGAAGGTAAGGTATTGTTGTATATATTGATACTTCTAACCAAGGTTATCCAGCTATGCTTATGCAAAATGACAAAGTAGTAGCTTATACATCAAGGCAACTGAAAGTGCATGAGAAAAACTATAACACCCTAATTCGGTTCAGCCCCGAACAAAACCGAAAATGGTATCTGCGATCGAACCATTAACTAATCTACTTGATTCGGTTAAGCCAAACCGGATCTAACCTCGACATCTCAAGATGGTGATGCAAACATATAATACATGGATGAGATGCTTAGGTTCTTACGTTGTTCCAAATGAAAGTTATGATATGCAATCATATTCAAAACAAAACAAACAAGTGAAAAGTTTGAAAAATAACTATTTTGAAAACAAAATGGACAGAGTCTCCCTAAAAGTGTAATAGGAACCATTAATTTCCAAAAGCATGATGTTCTTCTCACAACATTTCCATCATCATCATTTTTCCTTTTGAACTGAGTCTGAACTCCATTGCTCAGCCTGTTCAGTTCTAGTCACAATTATATTCACATGTAAAACATTTTAGGGTTTCCACATAACAATCTTGTAATAAATCATTCCAGCATTTAATTCACAACTATTCACAACAGTGCATCACACCATAATTTTCATTCCATTTGACAAGTACATGCGTGCATGGTACATCCCTATTCCTTCGTAGTGCCAACAACGCTCAATCATCCAAATTCTCACCTATGTATATAAACAAAAATGTCAGTAACAAGTGTTACTAGTCTAGAAATAACTAATAATCAAACTGGCATAGGAGAACTGACTCTTCTATTAAATGAAATCAATCATATACTTCTACATAGAATCTCTCGTAAGGGTACTAATAAAGAGCCGTCAACCTCAACTTGACAGCATCCCAATCTAACTAGTCAAATGCCTCAACATTTTTTAAACTATCGCTCACTCAAGAAAACCAATTATCCTAAAGAACTCGACATCCTCCATATCACTCCTGGCCCTAAGCACAAACGTTGAGTACTCTCAGTAGTGTACTTTCACTATTTTGGATCACGAGTCTAGACATGCACTGCATTGCGGTACCCCTAATCCTTCACACTTCTCTAGGTTTGAGGAACCCAAAGGTGAAGTTGTCAAAATCCCTTGGGAATGAAGACAGACCCAGTCATCAATCCAGAGCCCATTTGACTAGCATGTGCCTGCTCGTGGTTCACGTGAGTTGACTTTCCCTTTTCTCACATCTTACTAAAAACACTGATAAAACTATATGTACATAGGTCTGGTACGCAATTTTAGTATTGTAGGCTTGAAGGCATCAAGAACTGGATCTGAGTTTTCAAAACAAACTCGAGGGATCTCATCCTTGAAGGTTATTAATCAAAAAATTTGTTCAACAAATGGCTCGTGCGGAGTGGGATACAATAACCACCACTTGAAATGTCTACTTACTTGTTACAAAAACTCACAATAGAGTGAAAGAGTCAAACCAGAAGAGAGTCCTAATGGACCTGGTAGAAGTTCCAATCGTGTCTACGCACCTAGGCAGCAAGCTCCTACTCTGAACCTACACATAAAAATTAAAAGCTAACACCCGCTATCATGCATTCACACATCCTATATCACACTCACATCAAAGCACTCATCACATCAATCTACATCAAAACTTTCAGACTACGTTGTATTTAATTAACTATTCAAACTTAGTTTACCAAGTCAATTCGTTAGCATTTATTTTATATCATTCAAATCGCGTAAATTCATTTTATTTACAATAAAAATAATTGACAATGCCAATCAATCCAATCCTAGCATGTTGTATAATAATTATCCATTTTAATTAATTTGGTTGAATTCATTATACCTCCCGTCATTGTAATCGACAATGACTAGGTTTGTCATACAGTTTGAGACTCAAATTTAGCACCCGACAGTGTCTAAAGTTTGATTAGGCTTGGCTAGATGAATCTTGCAAAAATCGAGCGATTTCTAGCTAATTCCAACAAATCCAATTTTTTAGCTATTTTTGGTGGTTTTCTAGTAGTTTTCAGGCTACTTTTCTGGCGAGGTGATTGGACTGTGGGTCGGCACTACTCAGCGAGCTCAACCTGACTATGGTGATGGAGAGGGCAGTGATGGCAACTGTGACGATGATCGCTAGCAGCCCTGGGTCGGCCTCGGTGCTTGCTCTCGGGGAGAGGGGAAGACCCACGGTGCGACAATGGCACACAGTGGCGACCGAGCGGCAGGTGGGCGACAGATTTGGCATCAAGGTGGGCAGCTCTAGGGTGGGGCATCGAAGCGTCATGCGGTGGGCGATTGCCGAAAAGTGGGGGCAAAGGCTTGGCGACAGCCCAGCGGAGGACAGTGGCATCAATTAATATCAATGTAGGGGCTGAATGAGGCATCAATGGCATAGAATTGGGGTGGTGAGGTGGTGGAGAGGGAGAAAGGTCAAGGGGAGGGTTTGGGTAGCAATTTCGTGAATAAAAGTTGACTTGACTTCTACATGAGTCAAAAATAATAACTAAGCCTTAATAAATTCAAAAAATACAAAAAAATATAGAAAAAATCCCATAAAATACATTACACTCCAAAACATCAAAATGATATGTTCTATAACTAATAGCCTATCCAAACTTCTATATAATGCGTCCTAATGCGTTATTCAGCTTAAAAATAATTCTACGATCAAATAAAAAAATACTACATACTGTCATATACTCTAATAACTCATTTCTCATCATTTTTCTTACATTGTCATCATATAATCGAGTGCACTTGACCCTCATCGCTTATAACACATGGTTAGCCTCAGCTCAGCATGTGGGTCATAAAACTAACTCAGATTGAACTGACAGTCGAACTCACTAGTTTACTAATGTAAAACTCTGACTCGAGTCATGAGTTTTACAAAAACTACCTAGAACTAGGAGCAATAGTTTTTTGCACTTAAGATGTGAAGTCATTACCTATATGGAGCAAAATTTGAGGTTTTTCTGATCATAAAAGCCTCAAATATATCTCTTTACTCAACAAGAGTAGAATCTGTGACAAATAAGGTGGTTAGAGTTCATTAAAGATTATGATTTCAGCGTAACCTATTATCCAAGAAAGGCTAATGTTGTAGCTAATGAACTGAGTACAAATCCTCAAGGTCTGGTTTTAAATATGATGGCTAGACAGTGGAGATTGGTGGAGGATATAATTGAGGTGAATCCAGTGCGTGAGCTAGTATTCTCTCATTGTAAATTTGACTATCTTCAATAACTTAGCTGACAAAATAAAAGTGACTTAGGAAATGGATGATGTGCTACATGGATTTCCTCACTTCTCTTAACTCTGTAAAGAAAAGGGAAGATGAAGTGATTAGATTTGTGGGACAACTATGTGTTCTTTAAAATGAAGAGCTTAGAATCAAAGTCTTATAAGAATCACATTATTCTAACTATACTATTCAACCAGGTGTCACCAAGATGCATCAGGATGTGAAGCGAACGTGCTGGTGGTCGGGCATGAGGAAGGATGTTGGTGATTTCGTAGTTAAATATTTGACTTGTCAAATAGCTAAATTTGAGCATCAATGACTTTAAGGACTGGTTCAACCTGTTGAAGTTCTAAACTAGAAATGGGAGGATATCACATGTGCTTTTGTAGTCAGACTACCTAAGGCAAAGAAGGGGGCATGATGCAATATGGGTGGTAGTCAACCAACTCATAAAATAAACTCACTTTATTCTTGTCCAAATGACCATGATTATGAACAAGTTATTTCAGCTCTTTTATAACAATATTGTGAGATTATATGGTATATATGTATCCATAATGTGTGACAAAGATGCTAGATTTACTGGAAGAGTGTGGAAGGAATTCCATGAGTCAGTGGGTTCAAAATTAAAGTTCACTTCTACTGCATTCCATCCTTAGACAAATGAACAATCTGAAAGAATTGTTTAGGTTATACAAGATTTTCTTAGATCATGGTTTCTAGATTAGTAAGGTGGTTGGAAAGACTACCTACCTTTAGTAGAGTTTGCTTACAATAATAGCTACTAATATATTATAGGTATGACATCATTTGAAGCACTGTATGGCAGACCATGTCATTCACCATTATGTTAATTGGACAATAGAGATCCTATGCTCGTTGAAGTAGAGATGATTGAGGAAACTATCAAAATAGTGGACTTGATCAAAAAGAGAATGATAGGGCACAAGATCGCCAGTCAAACTTGCACAAAAGACCTTCAGAGGTCGGAGTGGGATATGATGTCTTCTTGAAGATATCACCCATTAGAAGGGTGATCAGATTTGACATCTAAAACCTATGACCCAAGTCAGGGTTTTATAATCAAAATTGCTCAGTTTAATTGGTATTTTTTACTCAAGTTAGTTTTAGAATACACGTGCTGAGCTAAGGTTAGTTGTGTGTTATGAGCCGTGAGGGTCATGTGTACCCAAATATATGATGATAATGTCAGCAACAGAGTAGCATAATGAGTTCTTAAACTATATGAGTGTACACCTAGTTTTTATTATTTTTAGTACACTGTAGAATTAGAATTAGGTTGTTTATCTTATTAGGATGCATCGGTTATTATTTATGGGTGGGTTGGTAATCTTAGAGCATGTCATTCGAGTTAGGATACCATTATTTTATTTTATGGTATTGTATTATATTTTATTTTGAATTTTTTGGAATTTATTTATTATTATTTACCAAACAACCCCCGGTGTTACATTTCTTCCCAACCCTTCTCTTCCCCCGTGTCACCGCCGGCCAACCAACATCTCACCAGCCCCCACTATTCAACCACTCCATCTCCGGAGACAAGCCGCCAGCCACCGCGACGCCGTCGCCAGCCTCCTCATCCCTTTTCCCCTTCATTG